>DWHO01003912.1:0-11528 GCA_018247575.1 Eurytides lysithous rurik
ACAACGCATTGGCAGGTCAGTAATGCTGTAAATGTCCATGGGCGGCGGTAATCGCTTACCATCAGGTGAGCCGCTTGCTCGTTTGTAAGCCTTCTCCATAAAAAAAGAGACAAGAACGTTATCAGGATTGAATTTTAACTCTATCACTGTTTAATCAGGCGTTTTTATGTGACCGTAAAATGCAAATCGTAGACCGTAAGAGTCTTATGAAAATTGAAATTTATGTACACGACAATTGTTATACTTTTGCACTTAGTCTGGTGAGTGAGGTAACCGGAGTTCAGGTGCCACGATGAAACTTTTAAAGCACACTGGTCACAGTGGCGGTACTACCATATAAGCCCAAAAGCCTGGCTTGCCCTACTAAGGAGTAAAATTTATAAATCTTAATTTAATATGTTTGGGGATTGACAAAATCTGTATATTCGAGGAGTCCATTCTAAGAGGTCGGTTCAATGTCATCTCTTCGTGTCTGATCTATTTTCCTTGTCTAATATTATAATCTTGCTGAGCAAGTCCAGCGGTTTTGCTATCTTAAGAAAATCTTAACCTTTCGACTGTGGAATTTCAAACAACTATTTTGCCGGGTTCTTTTTATGATTTAGGTTGACAAACGAGCAAGCAGCTAACCTGATGGTAAGTGATCACCGACGTCCATGGACATTTGCAGCATTATAGAACTAGCGTTGCCAGCCTTTAAGAAGGGAAATTTTTTAAAAGGGGAGAGAGAAGTGAGAGTAAAAGAAGAGGAGAAGTCATAAGGGGGACCTTTTGGGGATCGAGTAAGAGATAGAAAGGGGGTGAGAGAGGAAGGGAGGAAAGGGAGGGGATGGGCCACCGGCCACCTCAGTCACCAGACGAAACACAGAAGCAAAAACACTTCCACTTTACGCCGATTTTCTGTGAGGTCGTGGTACTAATCCAGTTCGAGCCGGCCCATTCAGCAGCGGGAACAGCTGCGCGGCTCTACCACCGTGATATTTCGCCACTAAGTGGTTTTATTAATTAATCTAAGAAAGTTTGAGATAAGTGATTTATTATATGTGCTGCTGATTTCTTTTTTTAACTTAATAAAAATTCTTTATTTGTCTATGTAAAATGAATTGGTTTTGAATAAAACTTAATTTACTATTCGATAATAATTTTTATGCATTTTACAGTATTGAATTTTTAGCCGTTTCCGAAAATTCCATTAGCAGCAAGATATTTTATTACTGAAAAAAATTATATAACTTTAATACCTTGCACAGTTTATAATAGTAAATGTTAACAAAGGGACATTGCCATGGAAATTCAATTGTTCCAAACATATCATTAACATTGCTAAATTATGAATTAACATCAAGTTCGTAACCTATTGTAATCAAACTTTTATGGGAATTCTATTTACTTAGTAGTATTGTAATGACATTAGGTTTAAGCTAAAACTAAATCATGGTGAGCAAAATATTGTTATATTAATGTGCAAAAACGGTTACTTACTGGCAGCTAATTTGTCGTGACAATATGACTTATAGTAATAAAACCATCTAATGTAATTTTAATTTATAATATCACGACTATATTTCTTTTAATAAGTAATAAATAATAAAATATATTTATTACTTATTAATCCTATACTACCAATATTAAAAGTGAATATGTTGTAAATTACTTACAATTATACAAAACTGTATAAATTCTTAAACACAAAGTTTTCAAGTATCAATGCTAAGGAAAAATAATATTTACAGAGAGTATGGAAATACATATTTTTATATATGTAAACAGTTTTAAGGCAGTTTTAAGGAACACAATACAAATTTATTTTCCTATTGGTGTAACACTGACAATTTTGCTATATAAGGATTTGTGTAAATATGTCTCAAAGTCAAGTCAAAATTGTTTTTAACCTCAAAATACTAGACATATCATATACATGATATAATTAATCTATACAGTACAATATTTAAAACGACTTTCGTATTTGTTGATGTCAAGCAACTAATGAAATGTGAGCAGAGGAAATCTCTATTATGTACAAACAGGATTTATTTTGTAGTCACCGGAATCACAAGTGCAACCAAACTTGAACGAATTGTCTATGGTTCTTGTTCACACGACGTCGTATTGGCGGGTGGGGGTCGGCGCGGGTAGTCGTTGAAAATATGTATGTGTGTGACGCAACGTCAGTCGGCCTCGTGCTCGTGCAATTGAGCCAGCAAGGCGGCTCGACGGGACTCCAACTCGGCGTCGCTCCACACACCAGTGGCAGCAATCCTATGATTAAATTAATGAAAAAGACGTTTAAAAAGATTACTTATTTTCTAGTGGTCATGGTACTTTTTATTTGTGTCGAAACACTCATCGAATACAGAACGCTTCTAGCAAAAATGTTGTCTTTTTTTATATTTTCAAATGAAAAAAATGTCAAAATGTCTTTTTTAAAATCAAATTTTTTCGATTCCTAAAAACCAATGCACACTTTTGTAACAATTACATAAGACATGCACAACTTCATTGTGTAATTCTTATATAAGTTTTTTTTAAAAACAAAAAAAAATAACTACTAAACTATTTACTGCCAAGCATAAATTACACTATAGAGACAGTGCAGTGAGAAATAAAACATTTTTGTAATTGTTTTGACATCAAGTTTTACAAAATGATTGATAAATATTTCTCATAAACTTATCTACAAACACCTTAATAACCACTATGGTTCAGTCACGCATTTCAAGGACACTTAAATAAAAAATGAAACAGAATACAAAAAATTTCGCTATTCTCCATAACAATGAATGATTCTACTCATATCATAATCTACTCATGCTTAATCAGAAATTACACTTAGAATTAAACTCTTCCAATTTAAATACAGTGATAACTAAAACAATTAAATATTTAGAAAAACTTTTTTTTTCAATAATTTTAAAAAATATAGTAATTGCAATATTTTATTAAAAGAAATCGTATTTCAACACGTGTTACAAACACGTGTTGAAATACGATTTCTTATGACATGGTCCATAGAAAATTACATTGGATATATAATTGCTAAACTCCAATTCTGTTTGACCAGTTGAAATTGAAATCACTAAGAACATTTTTATATATTATTCTTTTAATAAAAAGCGTCGAAGGCGTGTAGGTTATATGATGTTTATTTTTTTGTAAGACGTCACCACATTGCATTGCAAAATTGTTATTAATATACCATTATATAAAATATACTATTAATTCAATTGCCACTGAAAATGAATATGCATAAAAATTATAGTAAACATAATGCAGGATACTGCCTGTCGGATTATGCTAGTATATCATATGAACATAGTTGGTCATATATGGTACAGACTAAACAATTGTGCACTCACTTGTCCTTTTTCTCCTTCTTTTCCTTCTTCTTTTTGGGTTTGTGCGCGTGCTCGTGCTCGTCGCCGCTGCTCGGTGCGCTGCGCTTCGACTTCTTGCTCTTGTGACGGGCTATCTCATCCTCTGATATGCCGCCCTCTTCCGGTGTAGGAGATTTCTAAGTAAAAATGCCAGCATTCTGTTAACTTTTATCAGTACAATAAGCTACAATACTAATTTGCTGAATTGTTACACGCCGCCACCAGCGCTCAGGTAGAATGGCGACAAGGAAGCACCTTTTTGACTCCAACTATAAAAAAGAAGCTAAGAATATAAATGTTAATAATAAGAAATCAAAAGTTGGAATGTGAAGTGGTACATTTCTGTTGAAGTTTAATAAAAATGCATTTTTATTTTAAAAAAAAAATGACACCAATAGTTGTATGATTCCTATTGTAATTGTTATTTCATTCAATTTTATACAATGTTCCTTTTTATATAAAAGTATGAAGAAATAAGCTACTCTAATAGCCTACGTACTCAGTCACCGTTCAGCTGTAACTACCATCCTACATGGACATGGACATCAAAAAAATTCCCACCCCCTACTGTAAAATTTTATGTAATTGCATGGATATTTGTCATTAAAAAAATGAAAAGAGACAATGCCCACATTTACAAAACGAATATTTATCCCATGTAGATATCGTTTTGTGATACCGTCAGTCAATCGAAGTCAACAGCTTAGCTATTGCGCTTTCCGATTTTTCAGCAGCAAAACAATTGCACGAAAAATCTGTAATTTTTTTCTCGATCAATAACTTTGGTAAATAGTGTTAAACTTCGTGGCAAAAATATGCTTAATTGTTAGCCATAGCTTCGGAACTAGAGAGGCGTATAGGTTAATGTGGCCACTTTGATAATTGTTGTTGCTATATTTACTGGAGAAAAATATATGTTGTCAGAGATTTTGTTTTAAAACCCTGAGAGCCATTCGAATTAGGAAGAGACTTATTTTTTTAGTATGGATCTGCTTGCCTACACTGTTATTAATACATTTCGTGTATAATCGACTTTATGTATTAGCTGCATGAAAAAACTCGTTTTGAGTTGGAAAACGTTAACAGAAGTGCGCAATTGTTCTCTAGTGTGCGATAAAATATACAAATTTTTCTTAAGCGCGCCAAAGTTTGAGCGCGAAGATACTTCGCGCCCGACCACTGTCGAGGACTGTCACGCACTGGCCTGTCAGCCAATCAGAGCATCGCATTGCCCCCTTATTTTATTTCACTTTTAAATCGTGCATCACAAAATTATAACAAAAATATTAAATAAAAACTAAAACCACTTAAATTAAAAAAAAATTGCGTCGAAGAACATGTGTGATAGTGATGATAAAGATGGTATTACCGGCGGCGGTGAATGCTTGCGGTGTTTTTTCTTGGACTTTCTGTGTTTTCGCTCCTCCGAACTCCAAGTAGCGGCGCTGCCGGTTGGTGAAGGGGAGCGCGGGGACAGCGAGCCCGACTTCGGCTGTGGATAAATTGTAAAAAGAATATAATAGAAAGAAGAAGAAAAAGGAATGAGACGATAGAAAGAAAAGGACGAGTGCTATGCCAAGAAGAGCAACTGGTTCAATTCAAATGTGACTGTCAAGATAGCTAACTGCTAAGATTGATGACTTTAAAAATCATAGATATGCCATATCTCTAAGTAATACATACAAAAATTCTTATCACGTTTTAACAAAAAATTGTATTCAAAATCTACTTGCAATACGGGAAATCAAAATGCTTTAAAAACTTTAAAAGAACTTGCTTTAACATTTTTTAACTAAATAAAAGAAATATATATTTTAAAATATTGTAGTTCAAATAAGAACTAAACAAATCTCACAAGTGATATGGAACGCGAGCGTTTCTTTTTCTTGGATCTTTTGGCCTTGCGTGGCTTCGGATGGTGGTAGTGCATACAACTCTCTTCCTGCTCGTGTTGGAAATCCTGAAATCGAACAATAAACAAACATGAAAAGAAAAATGAACTCTTGCATAACTCCAGTAAACAAGAATAAGATGTCCAAATTTTTAAGAATTCGTAAAAATCACGTAAACATAAGAAGAAATTATAAAATCATATCACATCATTACTTACATAAAAATCTGCAAAAAGAGATCTCACCTTGTATATCCTGATACGGTCCTCCTCGTCGGGAACAGCGGCGAATTCCGGCGCATTCAAGTCCAGTTTTTCTTTAACCTCGTTCCAACTTAGCTGGTGGTCCACATTGGCATCGGTCAGTGCCCATTTAAATGCACTCTCGATCTTCTTCAGTGCCTTGGACTCCTCTTTCAATTTCTCTTTGTTACGAGCTTCAGCCTGAAATTATTGTAGAAACAATTGTCCAATGTCCATTGACCACTTGGCTTCGTTTTTTCTAATTCATTATAAGACAAGATCATTTAAAAATTACGTAAAGCAAGAATTTATAATAAAAAAAAACTTTACTTGTTAAAAAATAAATCAAATATGATTCAAAGTAATTTTTTTTTCTTTTCTATGTTTTTTTTCTGGATCAAAATGGGAGTGCAGTAGTTGAAACATAAATAATCTGTCATTTTGTTCTCAAATCTATGTCAAAATTATATGAAGCAATTGCTCTGTAAAGAGTGATAAAGCAACAAACAAACCTTCGCGTAATATTAAAAAGGATTTGCTTCCTATACAGAAGCAAAACAACGGGTCCCTCCACATAAATGAAATAATAACGGTAATATTCATAAATTTGGTGATATACTTAAGTAATGTAAGCCGCAAGTATGTAAAAAGATGGTTCCAGTCTGATTAGGTAACTGATTAAGTTTAGACGATCTTCCAATAATGATAAGTAATATTATGACAACTAATTACTAATATTATAACATTGTAAATGTTATATAGATCACGCAAAACATTATATACCAGAATGAAATGGAACTTTGTTGACAAAATTTTGATTTTTTCTTAATAATAAAAAAAAATCTGAGCTTAAGTTCTCAACTAAGTTCAAGCAATCAAAGCCTGAAACGTAGCACCCCCCCACCTTTTATGTGACTATAACTGTCTCGTTAGGCGTATTCACTACTTCGCACTTGTCATTTGTATTACTTTTCATACCTTTTCCAACAGCGAGTTATAGGTAAGCTTAACATTTCCAGCGTCCAAGGAAGCAGATTTGCTGTCCTCGCATACAATCGTTGCAAACTCCTCGAAAGTTGTATTCGGCTTCACTTCAAACTCCTTCTCCTTGAGTATCTCCTTTATCACTTTCTTTTCATCGTGGAAGCGGGCCTTTAAGTTCTCCACGTAGAATTTGAACAAGTCTAATGGCGTTGACCCGCTTTGCCCTATAATGTTTCACTTTTTAACACTTCAGTTTTTCGACATTTTGTAAAACCATTCACAAATCTTGCGATTCTTGAATAATTTATTTATGGCAAATATAAATAACGACTAACAAGTAAGAATTTTAATAAGACCTTGATCACTAACTCCAGCGGTTCTTTAGGCTTTGGAATTTTTACAGGAAATTTGTAAATTTCTTCTATAATCTGTACTAAGTTTATTTGCATAAATTACATTTCAGGATGTTATTGACTTACCAAGCATAGCAGAAAAGCGGATGTCGGCCGATATAACAGGATATAATTCCACCCACAAAGACATGGACGTCAATTTCCCCTCTTCATGAAGACTGTCCAGAAGTGCCTGATAATAAAATAAAATTAATAGTGCACTATTATCCACCACAAAAAATAAAAAAAAATACAGTATTATATAACAGTTTTAAGCAGTCGTCATAAATTATAAACGAAAACGAAGCTCACTAAAAAGTTGTCTCTGTTTTTTCTTTGTTGCCGCTTGTTCCTTTTTTTAACTTGTTCCTTCTCCTGGAGATATTCAGCCTCTAAATTCCTTATATGCTGCTCGAATACTGTAATGATAATACATATATATATATATATATATATTAAGCTTAAAACTCAAAAATAGGAGGTTATATCATAATAAGATTTTGCCAACAATATATGCAGTTTTATTAGCATAATTTTAAAATACAATTATAAAAGCATTATTATTAAATGATTTTATGTATTCATTGTATTAATTGCTGGTGAATAGAAATATTTTGTAAATTTTACTTAGTAGTTATTGTGCTTTGGTCATGTCAAACCTTATGGATGCTTTACTGCATTCATGGTAATAAAACTGAGTGCTTATTAACTTGATGTTGAAAATTTAAAAACAGAACAAACTAGAATAATATATTTCAAATAGATTAAAAAGATAAAAACCTATAAGAGCATCTTCTTTGTCCATTCCCAATAAGCTGACATCATTTTTAAAGGCAGAATTCTCTAAAAGCAAAACTTGAGCTTCACTCCATGTACTACAATAAGAAATTTCACTCATGTTTTCCAACACCTGAAAAAGAACGTTTTTTTTTAAAATATTGTGTCCTTGAGTTTTGTATTTTATTATAAATAATAGAATAAATAAAAAGTTACTTGTGCCAACATTTTCATGTTCCTCTTTTTTAGTGTTTTTGCCTCTTCTTTTTCTCGTTTTGCAATAGTGTAAATACAGTCTGCAAATATATCCCTTCGATCTGAATCCGGCACACATCGCCATATCTTAAAATATAAAATAATTTTAAACTTCGAAAGTCAATGTTGCCAATGTAACTCATAAACATAAAAATAAAAAATATACCACCACCTCCATGCACGGGATATAGTGTATATCACTTTTCATTGTTTGGAAGCATAACATTACATTTAGACAACTTATAAAATAACATTGGGTACTTACTTCAAGATTATTAAACATTTCTTCACATTTGTAATATTTTGTTAAAGATGTCACACGATCACAACTTAGTAGAAACTCCTCTAAATTTTCTCTATTCTTTTTTGTTTTCAATCTAAGTAAAAAAGTTTAATATTATAACAATAAATCATTTCATTACTGTAGCAGTACAAAAGTTTACCAATATTAATCTTAACAATATTATTTAAATATATTAAACACTAAAACTTATGTTGTTATACATGTAATGTTTGTTGTATTATTATATCTGAAGACAAAGTCAGTCAAGTTTATTTAACTAAGATTCAATTCAAGCCTTGTAAATGGCAAAACTAGAGATTTGGTATCTGGGGTTGCTTTTAATAATCTTGAGATGTACACCCCCATCTCAAGATTATTAAAATCAATTGAATCAGCGTTTTATAATTTAGGTGTAGAAATAGAAAATTGGTGTGTTATAATGACTAAAATATATATTTCTGCCTTTTCGGGTTCAAATCTGTTTTGCAAGAGTTCATTACTTAATGACTGTTGATTAAAAAATATCTCCACTTGAGAAAAATACCAATGAGTCATATGGGCAGTAGTAGTTTGTAATTCATCTAAATTTTTGTCTCATGTGGGGTAGCAGATAACAGTTAGCGAGGGGAACTTGTAAACCACCTTGAAGCGTTTTGATTGATTTTAAAGAAAAGTTTGAAAGTGACTACCAACCTCTGCTCCTCTCTTTCATCCTTTAGTTTCTGTGTTTTATATGCATTGAAGGCTTGTTTTTTCTCATTTAATTTCTTGAATGTTGCATAACGAGGATCTTTTGAAATTATTTTTACACATTGCTCCCAGGTTGCATTTGATGGTACATTCTATAGAATATGTATAAAAATTAGTAATAATACATGTTTATATCAAATAATATAAAAAATAGCAAGCATGTAGAATATGTATATATCCTAATTTTCAATTAAAAGGAAGGAAGGAGGAAGGTTTAAGGAAATAAAAATTGATATATATAACATTCCATGACTTAACATAAAATTCTAAAAACACCATACAAAAAATATAATATAGCACTTTATTCTAATAAGCTATGTTATTGTATTAAAAATGTTTATATTTACCCTATCTCGCAGCAACTCTTTAAATGCTTCAATAGCTTCTTTTTTGTCCTTGTACTGTGGTTCTGAAGTTGGTTCATTGCTATCAGAGCCATTTACTATTGGAGGTGCAACTATTTCCTCTGGTTTAACTGTTTTTATTTAAAGAAATGACATTTTCTTCAAAAAAGTTTAACTATGCACTTGTATATTTTATACTAATTTGATTTATACAGTATTACAACTCACAAGAAGAGCATTTATTAACGGACTCAATTTTTTACACAAATCATACTTAAAAATATATACTTGAAAATCATATAACAGTTCATGCTCCTTCTTCATAACATTATTTAACATTGCAGATGACAAAAATGAAAATTTGTCTCTTTTTTGATTGAGAGAAATTTTCAATAATCTATAATATCTAGTAACACTCAAGGGTTTTAACTAATATCACCAAGTCTTTAAACACTTATGTGAAATTTTGATGCAATGTCATACAAGGAAATTACACTTACTCTCTTCTGGAATGGGTATATTATTAGCTAAATTAGGGTCAATGGCTGCTAAAGTTTTTGCCATAGCTTCATCCAGAGCAGAGCTTCCAGAAGTTGAAATGGTTACAGGTGACCTTGGAAGGGGAACTTCACCAGGAGGAATATCTGCATTTAGAGCAGCTCTGAAAATATATATTAACACAAAGTAGACAATTTCTTAATCTTTATAGCTCAACATACAACTATAACATTACCAAAAAATGTTTAAAAAATGGCTTAAAGATAATATTCTTAATAACTAAAACATCCTACTTTGGAAAGGTTCCAAAAGTACCACTCACTTTGAGTTGGGTTTGTTTGTATTTTACTTAAAGTGAACATCGCAATAAAAAAGTTTGAAAAAACTGTGTGAACGCTTACCCACTACAACATAGTGCCACACAATATTTTGAAGTAAACATCTATAAAATTATCACTCATCACCTAGAGATTATAAGATGTCCATTTTCTATGATCTTTGAATTTCTTGTTGATATGTTTGTCATAAGTAACATTGACAATTAATAATTGATTGACACTATTTAACAATTAAAAAAAAATCCATTCTGTTAAGAGGAATACTTTACTGTGCAATTTCCTCTGCAGCTATTTTGTCCTTAATATCTTGAAGCTCTTTAGGTACTACCCAGCTAGATTCTTTTGTCTCTATATTGTGATAATACACTCTTCCAGCATCTGTAGTATACTCTTTCCATACACAAGATGACAGCAATTTCTAAAAATTTTAACAATATTTAGCATTAAATATTTACAGACAAGTGTTTTATATAGCAGAAAAGTAAAATTTTCTACACAAACCTCAGCAGGAGTTTTTAGGTCATCTGGTTTTTCCCATAAACTCTGTTTTGTAACTGAGTTATAATAATAAGTGCGACCATCTGGAGCTTTATGCTCTGACCATGGACTACTTTGATTTGCTGTTGGTGTTACATCAGGAGCTGGAGCAACTACATCCTAGAAGATTTTATCTGATATTGATGATCATTACGAAAAAAAGAATGTATATTAAGGTGTTATAATAACAAATTACCGCTTTAAATGGTGGAAACCCAGGTGGTGGCATTGAAAAAGGTGGTATGATAGGAGGAAACCCCATTGGTGGTTGAAGTCCTGGCATATTATTTGGCAAACCAGGAACGGGAGGCATAGCAACAGCTGGTGGTATCGGAGGAGGTATAGCACCGAGCATTGGAGGCGGAAGCAATGGTGCTGTACCAATAAGTCCGGGAGAACTGGTACCCGTCGTAGGCGGCTCCTGTATAACGTTATAGATATATTAATAAAATTTATGTCATATTTATAAGTAATGCGATTTATAAACCAAGTCTATACATAGTAGTTTATAACAGATCCCTAAAATAAGTTAGCAAAGTGCAAACATTGTTTGGGTGTTGATTACGTTTTACCAGTAGTAAAGATTAATTTACTACTGGCAATTACATTAAAAAAATATTTACCATTTTGGAAAAGATCCCTTTTTATACTACAGTAAAAGTATTACTAAGACTAATCGACATTAAAGAAAAGTAACCTAAAACCGAAACAATAACAATAAACTTTAAATGGTATATACAGTCTAATACGTTGATAGTCCTATTTTACGCGATTATCCCCTATGTTGTAACCTCACTGTAGCAACATGATAATAATAAATTATTTAAAAAAATCAGATATTGACCACAGACAGTTATTATTC
>DWHO01003913.1:0-11523 GCA_018247575.1 Eurytides lysithous rurik
AGTCGAGTCTCTGCCCGAGAATGGGGACATCCCCGAGACTCGTAACAGCCGCCGGAGGTCGGCTGTCATCCATCAACCTTCTCTCGCGGTTAAAACTTAGTAGTTATATCGCCATGCATGCAACTTGGTTTGATGAGGATTTATAGTTCGAGATTTCGCTTGATGACAAATTTATTTATTTGTTTATTCTTTATTGCAATCACGTTTAAAAAATAGAATTACAAAGGGCGGACTAAATGCCTTGAGGCATTCTCAACGAGTTAACCCGGGGCGAGGGGATACAATAGTGGTAGGTGCAACAACTTTACCAAAATTGAGGTGAAAACCAGTTAAACTATATCCCGTTCTTGTTAAATATAGGCATGCGGATATACAAATTATTGGGATATCGGAAAATTAATAGATTTTTTTATCTTAACCAAATGTTGACGACCGTATATATCTTGTAAAGACTGACGTCGATGCTTTCAGCGTTTGCGGCTCTATAAAGCTTCATTGAATCAATAAGCTCAAAGATCAAATATGTCACGTTATAGAAAAATTACAGGATTACAGCGGTGAAACTGAAACAGGTGGCTGAAACTTGTTTATTTGTCACATGTGTCATTTCAAGCCTTGCCCTAAAGGTGTTGAAGAGGAGTTTAAATAAAACTGTTAGCATTCAGAATATATCATGAAAGTATTGTGGCTACTGCTTTAAGCAATTAAAATATGCGACATATTTTAATTGCTTGAAGCAGTGGCCTCAATTTTTTGCTTCCATCAACGAAAAGCAATAAGATGGTTGATTCTCCGCCCGAGGCACTTTTTAATCAGCTGGTCAAGGGTGAAATGTGACTCATGAAGAAAAGAAATTAAAAATAAAATCCTTTATATTGTTAAAATGTTTCTATTTACTAAATCCGGTCACCTATATATAGCAACTTAACATTTAACAACCACACTTATCAATAACATATGTATCTAATGGAACCAATATTTTAATTAAAGGAGACAAATTTGTCAAATTGTAATTTTGATATACGGAATGGGTCGTGTATTCGGTCCATTACGATGAGTCAATACATCATAGGGTATTAAAAATGACGTTAAGTCGGTCACTTAAGTAGATTGATACATTATGCACGTGGGCGTGTAATTTGCCGTTTTTAAATTATACGCATAAAGTTGCCATTTGTCAGCGACTTAACCGAGACCGGTTCTAGCTTTTTGGCGATTTAGTATAATAAATAAAAATAATATTGCCGATAAGTAACTTAAAAACTTTTAGAACATTAAAATATGGCGCCCGAAATCTGCCATTTTTATCATTTCAACTAAATATATCAAATGGCATTCGCGCGACGCGAGACGAATCTAATTACTAATGGGAATGGTTTGTAAAAATTTGTAATCAATGTAAGAGTTATGAGAGAAAATATGAAAGACTGTCAAGGGATAGTAAACGACAGAAACAGGAACGTTATTTAATTAAGTTTAATTTAAAAAAGAATACACCTACCACTGTGTTGAAATAGAACGATCCAATTCTCTTAATTCTACGATAGTATGACTTCCAATTATAACCTTTTAATTAATAGGGTCGGATTAGGAGTAGGTCGGTAGGCGGTGGAGCGATTTCGATCGAAAGTTCTGGAGTTTTCGAAATCGTAGTCGATTCTCCGTATATCTCTTATGGTGCAGCCGATTAAATAGAATGTGTCACAAGCCATTAGAGGCAGAATATGAACATCTTAAGAGAAGTTGAAAGTTGACACTTACAAATAAATCACTTTAACGAATGTCTTGACTACGAAGCGGTAAACAGTATTTTTTTTCAACACCATACCGTTTGAAATCGTCCCGCTGACTATTATTGACGGAAAAGTTATTGGTGTCCGGATGTCGAAACTGAGACCTAGCAGTGCCAATAACGATCCTGCTGCTGGGTTAAAGGAGCGTTTTTGTCTCTGTATAGTAAGTAACAAATTCGGGATTCCCCGAGTAATTTGCATTGAATCTAAAGTGCATCGTATCAAAGTAAGAAACATTCGTTCACGAGGAATACTTACTCACTCAAGGTATATATTCTTGGACGGATGTTTTATTCACTAATCAAATATTCATTTACGAATTACGAACGAACGAATATTCAATTACGAACGGCATTCATTCACGATTGGAACGTTTTTTCGTTCATGTATTACGAATGCGCACCGAAGCGTCCAGATGTGGAGGAAACCAATTTGGGTTCACACATTTAGGACGCGAAGCAGTTTAGTTATTTTGTTTAACAGCATTAAATGGTACAATTGTGCAAGCGCTAACTGCCGCCATAAATCGCGCGAAAACTCCACGGAATTCGGTGGAATAGAATGGCCTTGTATTCCGTACGGAGATTTCCGTGTCTTTATTGCTTTTCATAATAAAAATGTCTATGAAATTTGCAACCTATTTAACGCACGATGAATTATGATCAAGTGTAAAGGCCATTTGAGAATGCTGTATCATTTTATTGTAAACTTTATACAATAATATTAAAATATGATAGTAATCGAGTAAATGTCATTTTTATGAGAAAAAAACTTACGTTTGATAAGTTTTGAAAAAAAAAAGAAAATGTATATGCAAATCAATACGTTTACCAAATAACCTTAATCTGACAATCTATATAAGGTTGTCGATATAGTAACGCGGTAAGAGAAAAGTTTGTGCATCGGTACTTTGTTTTTAAGAAGGATTGCAACTATTTCTTTTTATTTGCTTTGTTAAATTCAAAACGTTTTTTTTTTTGCTTTAGTATAAACGCTTCTTCAGATTCAGAACAATAGTGCCCCAGTGTCACAGAGGTTTGCAGAAGCATGAAATCAGGGACACGTGTGGGAATCGAACCCTCAACACGGCGCGTGATAGACACCACTTAAACCGCTGCGCCATCCGTGCAGTAGAGTTTGGAAGCGTAAATAAAAAATTGTAAGGTAAACACTAGTGATGCGTACAAGGTAATAATAAATACGGACTTATGACTTACGAGGACTGATGCTTTTAGCCTCTGTGGCTCTATAAAGCTTCATCGGATCAACAAACACGGCAGTGCAGTTGGCGGGTTAAAACAATTTCAACGTCTCAGCCGGCGGCGTGTTTGCAAGGCACGCAGATTCCTGCATGTGGACCGGGTCAATGGCTTGGAGATAACCGTTTTTTCACTCGGAGAGATTCGTTCGCATAAATTAATCGCCAGTTTTGCTGATTGAGTCGTTGTTTGAGATTGTTGTTGCTATGCTATTATATAAAAAGAAAAAAAAACACTATATGGTTAACGCACTTTTTGCGGATTCCGATTTTTAGATTTAAATTAAACGTAATGATTTCTCGTGCCCACGTGAATACTACATACGGACGTTACTTCATTTCAATAGCCTTGAATTGCATTCGAATCAACGGATTGAAGATTTGAGCTTTTCCAAGCCTAGATGAGCGTGATAACATCCGTAAGTTAATTTCATTTTAACAATTTTATGTTAAATGATTATTAATTTAATGACGTCGTTTGGTACAGTTGCAAAACTATTGGTTTTGGCGTCGCTTGGCCTGGATTTCCGCATCTATGCATTTTTGCATGAATAACGCCCTTATAACACAAGATATTTCTATCTGAAAAAAAAAAACTTGACAAACTGATTTTTTGACTGTATGCTATGTCCGTTAAAAATTAATAGCGAATTTATGTAGTAGGCTGACAAACAAGCAAGTGGGTGACCTGATGGTAACCGATTCCCGCCGCCCATGGGCATTTGCAAGATTTCTGAACTTGCAAATGCGTTGCCAGCTTTTAAGGGGGAAATTCTGAGACAGGGAGGGAAGCGAGGAAGAGATGGGTGGAGTCAAATGTAGGTTATTATAAAAATAACACTGATCTGTAGAACCGTCATAAACAATTGCGACATACTTATATATGTTTTTCCTTAAATAGTTGTGACGTTCGATATTGATTAGCACAGAGTGCAGCTTACACTTAATATTAAAAATCTATGTAAAAAGTGAACAAGAAAATTATAAATTTTATCTTTTTTTAATCCGAAACATTGTGTTATTATATCTGTTGGCGATGTTTACATTTTCATAACTATTATGTACCTATCTTACTAACTACTGACCTAACCTTTTGCTGTTTTTTCACAAAGAACTAACTAATAAAGAAAGAACAGCTTTAAGATATAGCTGTTATTAATAAAGCATAATTCTGTTATACGTTTGCTGTTACTTTTATTAATAAATAAATACACAATGCTGTACTAAATAGACTGCTGATATATTAGAAACGGATCGCTTATATAACGCTGAAATAGTATTTCTGTTGCACTATTTTCCCTGGCGAACTCCGGAAACTATCTCAAGGCAGCCTGTCAGCCTGTCTAGATAGACTCATTGTTTACGTAGAACACACCTCGCTGCCACGTAAGTGATCTTCGAGCGAAATTCACCCCTTGCTCATTGTAATACATACGCCTTTTCAAATTACCAATGGTAAATTACCATTTGGGTGACTGTAGGTGTGGGCGCTCTAGAGCACTGTGATTTATTTCGTACGATAGTATCAATTTGAATTTTTACAAAGTGAACTTCGTGTCGTTCGTTCTAAATTTGAAATCGAGAGCATCGTAAGGAACTTTTATTGGGTGCACGGTTTCGATCGATGACTATTTTAAAGCAGCCGTAAAAAGACGCCTCTTATTTCTTTTTACATTGATGTAAATTAATTCGAAGTTTTGGTGATCCGTTTTAGTGATTTTACTTCTGTAACAAAGACATTGAAGGGCTTAAACAAACACTGAGTTTGGGATATTGTTTAAAATTAAATCGAAGCAATGACCACATACAACAAGAGACCGTAAGGTACCTATTGTAATTTCATTCTGCTTTGACGGGATCAGAATAAATAATTTACAACACTGACGGTACATAGAAGTAACTGTCTTGTGATAGCTGAACACGTCAGTTTGGGTCGTAATTTTTTTTACTATATATAACATATGCATATTTCATTTTATACGTATATTAATAGAATGCCGTTTGAAAAAAATAGTAATACACGTTTAAAACAAAGTTTATTCTTATTTATGCTATCATATGATATTAGGTTTTTTGAAGAATTATATTGTATAATATATCATAATATATTCATTCTCACTTTTAAGGAGCATACCAGTCAGAAGATCTTTAAAAAGCGGAAGGTTCCGTTTGCAAAAATACACAAAATTTTATTCGAATCCTTAAGATATATCTATTCTAATGGTATTTAATACAACGAAAATGAACCTATAGCTGTCAAACGACTTAGACCACGGACCCTGCTGTTTTTACACACATGAGCCAGTCAGCCTGGAGGGTGTGTTTATGGGTGGTGGTGGTGTGATCCAAATCTGGTAAAAAATAATAAGGGCCGCGTCATCTATACAAATAAAGTGATGGTGCAGTGAAAATAATTATTCTTCTCGAAAGCACGATTACGTACAGAAACGTTCGTCTTCGGATATTTTTGTATTATATCGCGTATTACGAAATATTTGAGTCACTGATCTACTATACGGTCAGCTGCGAATTCCTTGAGAATGGACGCCGTCATTTTTTACACGCCGCCTAAACATTTCTCAAGGCTGGACTTTATGTAACATTCAGATTCGCTAAGTGCATGCTCGTGCCAATTTTCTTCTCAATTCAAGCCACATCTTTTAGTATAGTAATAAATATACCCAGTACAAGTGTTGAAGTAAATATTTTTTACATTTTTAAAATTTTTCTGTTAATACACGTTACATTTTCTTAATAAATGGATCCACTTGATCAGACGTTAATAATACAGGTGGACATAATCTATCCATATAAGCTGATGATTTGATAAGGAAAAAGTCGGGCGTAAAATAGAAATAATTAAAATGTCGTAATTCGTCCGATGAACCGAGAAAGAGAGGAATGACTTTAAATGTAATGTGATATAAGGAACTTTACGTTATTTCTGATTATTTAACTAAGCTTCGTTTAAAATATATTTAATTCTCTATATATAGTTTAAAATAAAATAATCGATTTCCAACGGCAAGGGAGGATATATCTATAAAAATTGAAGTTAAAATGTATTCTGAGAAAGAATTAATGCGTTTTTAAAGTAATTCATCAAATTAAAAAAAATTGGATCACTGAGTACCGAGGTATGATTGACTAAATCACAACTTTAAAACTGTATTCGAAATTTAAATATATGCGCCGCCAGCCATTCCGTGTCATCGTCATAAATGTGGTACGAATATCAATAAAGTGGTAAAACCTACATGCGAAAGGGCCACCCACAGTACGACTATGTAATAAAGCCGTGTTTACACACGGAAAAGTTTGTTAACGAACTAAGACACGAACAACAAACACTGACTAAGATTATTTATATCCACCGAGAGCTTTGAATTTGTTGTAACTTAATTAAAATAATTTATTCACAGTCAAGAACTTATCAAAAATATTTAGTTTTTACCGCATTAATATGATATCGTAATGGAACTTTTGGTTGTTAACAATGTCAGATTTTCATGAATTAAATTATATAGTGACAATAGAAGTAATGCTTGCTATATATTACTAATAGGCTAATTTCTAATTTTAGAACAATGTAACCGTAATTAATATAAGTTTATATATTAATAGATAATAATAATAATGTCCTCCTGACCGATTCCGGCCACGGCGGCCGATCTACAAGAGATCTGCCAAGTGCGCAGGATATATTATAGTGCACAAGCGTTTGCGCAAACACAGGTGCACTTACTTTTCCTTTTACTCTCATAGTCCGATGGGACGGATAACCGACACGACCGGGGAGAGATAAGGCGCAGAGACGGTGACATAAAACCGACCTCTTTAGAACGACTTCTTCAAGCCACCGCTAGATGGCGTCGACAGGAAGCTAGAATCGACTTTTTACTTGCCCATCCGACGCATGGATGCGTCTTACTTTTCAGTAATGCCCTAACAAACAACAACACAAAGTCGTTGCCCCCCCCGGTATTTGAACTCACGACCTCCGTTCTGTAAAGCGCGGGCCTACGCTACTAGGCCACGGAGGCAATTAATTAATAGATATCAAGCTATGACTCAAACGAATTGTTTATTGAAACAGCTGAAAATCATCCCAACCCCCAGTGGCGAACGTCTGTAATTATGTATATCATATCTAAATGCGTGATTGGGATCCACCGACGGGTTCTTCTCCATCTCTTCAACGTAGAGATCACATACAAGACACCGTAGATAACGCTTGCCAAAGACGACTTGTATGCTGTTTTATACTATGTACACAGCCATTGCTTCTGCAGGAGCCTTTAGACTACAATCATCACAATTTTGTCAACTCACTCTTCATACGTGTGACGTATTCTTCTATATTGTAGAAGTACACCCAATTAATGGAAACCTAGCATTTCCACAAAGATTCAAAGTATAAACATTATTATGCAAAAGACAATCAAAATTATAATGGAATAACGATTAAAAAGACTATATACTTATGTAATTGAGTCAATAAAGAATTTATCAAAATTATAATATATAAATTTAATAAAATTAAAATCTTTTGCACAATGTAAAGGCGGCTTCCCATTGTTTAATGACTTCTACCAACTCCTAAATGTAAGTTCGATTATTACACATTGGAAGAATATTTTATAGTTTATGTAAAGTTGCTTCTCATTTGTATACACTGTCCCCTCTTTGCACTAAGAGCATTTATTTCAAGTATAATAGGCGTTTTTTTTAAATACCCTCTATACGCGCCTTTAGCACTAAACGTCATTTCACAATTCATCAACCACTCGGTGACATCTCGACGCTGTCTCACAAATGGGTCGTTCTTCAACAATTAGGGTATTGGATTCGTCATCCAATTCGTCCCCTGTCCATCACTGTTACGAATGAATGGTCGACAACCGATTCATTAAGATCGTTTCATCTCGCTTGTAAGTCAGCTTCCTCCATTTTATGTTTAACTGTGTTGAGTAAGTTGTAATTATCTGAGTCACTTTGTGAGTCCGACTGGGGTGGGTCCAATTTTTGTTAGTTGCTCTAGCACCAATCCATAATGTGTAAGCATTACCGTATTCCGGTTTGCCCCATGGCAGTGTCGCCAGTGCAGTTAATGGGCGTAGATATACGATCTCAAATCTTTGGGCGACGAGTGGAGCGCAGTGCCAAGCACGTGTGTTTGTTGGTATGGCCAGGCTTGTCGCTTACTGTACTGTATTTGTACAAACTACTGTTGATGCTTTCGGATCTGGACATTTTTCATGTGAAATTAATGTATGTAAAACGCCCTTATTTCACGAGATATTTAGATTTATAGAAAGCAAGAAAGAGAAGAGTTGCGAGAGATATTAAAGAACCGAAAATAATAACGTAAAGTTGTAGTGAATATATAATGTGACAAATTCAACACCAAAATCTAATGACGCTTAGTAGA
The DNA here is from genome assembly GCA_018247575.1 of Eurytides lysithous rurik. Classification (NCBI taxonomy): domain Eukaryota; kingdom Metazoa; phylum Arthropoda; class Insecta; order Lepidoptera; family Papilionidae; genus Eurytides; species Eurytides lysithous. Next base: position 8,483 of record DWHO01003913.1, read on the forward strand.
AATATCGTGTAACGTATATACAAAAACATAATCATTCTATTCCACGTAACGGCCGATTGATCAGCGTGGAATAGATAACGTCTTAATTTTGCAATAAAAAGTCGCGATCTAATGTTGTTTCTTACAACCGCTAAAAAGTCGATAGGCCGATATCTTAATGATACTTGATTTTTTTCCATAAATTTTAAATAATGTCTTACTTGAATACAATGTTTTCATTCTATGTCGGTGACCGGGATTATTATCACACTTCGGGTGCTGGCTTAAAATTTAGTTTTTGTGTTACTGATATTTTGATATCTATACAAATATGTAAATAATTATTTTGTATCGGTCTTGTTTTGAAAAATTCATCGATGAGAGAAGGAAGCTGGGTCGCCGTGTGGCTGAATAACAGAATGCCAATCAGTACTTTGAACTAGCTTTATAGTTCTAAACCTTCATGGTTCTACTCTGATTCGTCACCCTTTTAAGTTCCTGATCAATACTGTCTCTCTATGTCCAATAAATTCGTCGGGAACATACTCTTTCAAACCTGAACATAGTGAACCCTTGTACATAACTACTTTTTGGTAAAATAACTGAAAATTGTATACTACTTAACCACTGCGACTGGACTTTGCGGTAAAGAGAACTTAAAAGCAGCTATATAAACACAAACAAAGGTAAGAGCTACAGTTGATTGTGCCTGTCTTTCTTTTCTGCTTATTACTAAAATTGCCTACGTAGCCTAAGTGTATAGGCCCATTCTTTAGAAACCGGAGGGCGTGGATTTGAATCCAGTGGAGGGGCAATGACTGAATTTTGTGCCTTAGCTGGGTTAGGGCAATATGGGCTCATCCGATTGTCTCAAAGTAACATGACCCGAGCCTGTGGTTAAAGCTATGGTGGAAAGCGAGAGGGCGTGTGGTGCTGTCCTCGCATTTTGCGAGGATATAGTCATCCGGAAGGAAGCCGCGGAGAGACTAAGGGAGACAACTGTCATCCTGGATATCCGCCGCCGAAGACCAGGGCGCGGGCGCTGGCCTACGCGTAATCTTCCCCCCTGGGGGTGCCTGCCGCTGTATGCGGGTTTCGCGATAGGTGCTGTGCTAATTGTACCGGCACAGCACCATATGGCCGGATCGGGTGCCCTAGCACCCATATGCCTGAGTAGGTCATAGTCGCGCCGGGATCACGAAAGATTTCGTTCTCGTGTTCCTGTGTCCCTGGCTCATGCGACCATGATAGGTACAACGTGGGTTTTTTTAGTGGGTACCTATTCCGTTCGGGATACATATACCCCTGCCGCTCCCCTATTTAGCGACGGGGGACCCATAAAGGATTTTTCTCACGTAAAAAGAAAAAAACAAAAAGGACACTACGGGCTCGCCGCTGGAAGCTGGAAGGCCTATCGCTTTTGGGCACAAGTTCAGTAGTGGCAGGCTAATTCCTAGGTCCCATGGCCTTCAGCCAGTGGACTCGGGGGTGTCCATGGATCTTCGCAAAAGAGGCCGAGTAGGAAGGCGTGCTCATGTTCCAGCGTGCCTTGACTAAAGAGGGAGCGGATTGCCGAGGGGCACCCAGAGGAGGGGCTGCGGAGGCGGCCAGCGCTGGTAGGGTAGCAGAAGTGTGCGAAAGTGTTCCCGTGACCCTGCCTATATGCGCCTAGGTGGAACATCATGGGGGTTTTAGTCGGTGCGAGGACGACATAACACGTCGTGGCCACCGCAAGGCCGGGTATGCGTAGGCATTTTCCCCACGTAAAACAAAAAAAAAAGAGCACTACGGGCTCCTCCTCCCGACCCTCCCTCCGACGGATTCCAGTCTTGTTGTGGCGGAGGGCTGCATAGTGAGATGGATATTGATGGTCGTGTCGGATATCCGTCACGACCGGTAAGAACCATTGACGTCAGATATCCGTTTTGGGTGCACCTTTGTTTGTCCAAGCGCTCGTGCGCTAAAATATATCAAATTTAGCATATCTTTTGTAAATTTTCCGCTGTGGCTGACAGAATGTTATTTGTACTAATTAAAATGTCTTAGTTGTCAATTACAACTTGACTGTTTACTTATGAACATGAGGCATTATAGTTGTGGATTATAATCGAGCTGGTTAAAAAAAACAGATAATTCTCCTTTCACCGTTGCGGCGTTTCTAAAGATATGGTGTCTAATAGACCACAAAACACGCATTAATGCACTATAGTACATAGATTTTACGAAACTACGACGTGCGAATACGAGCTGTGTGATATAAAACTGTTTATAACTTTTTATAGCTTAACGGTAGCTTAAGTAAGGTTATTAACAATCTGTGGCTTATGTGATGTTAAGTTTTAAATTGGTGATATATGGTATATGATATAATATGGTCTACACAATTTTAATTAGCATAGATAATGTATGGACGTACATTATCATCACATAACGGACATTTAGATTGATGTTTTCACTTTTACTCGCATATTTTCGATGCAGCAATTCATATCTTCCTCTCTCCTCTTTTATTATGGTATCTTTTGGTATATTTCTACGTTACTTTATACATCTGTAGTTTGTGTGTGTGTTGTCCTTATCTAAAAAAAAATGCAACGTTTAGATTTGTCCATCAATATCTAAAGACTCGAAAATAAAATAAAAAAATTAAGTAACACACAAAAGAAAAACCTTAAAAGTAGATGCACAGATCACCATAAATTAAAGTTTTGAATTAACTTCATCACGTCATGAGAGATACTCAACAGACACAACTAGCTTATTCCACCCCTTTTTTGCGTTGGGGATTAACAAATATGCTATACAAAACATAATTTGTAAGTACGAATAGAAATTATTATATTTTATTTGATCCATGCCGTGGCAGTCTTTTTAATTCATAACGTGAATTAAAAAAAAAAGACTGTTGCGCAAGTATTTACTATATAGTAATTTTTTACATTATCAGGGATCTCTGAATTTTTTACTATATGTATACTTTTATAAAAAGATATCAACTATACATTTGACATTCTTCCATCTGTATCAGCCTTAGTTCACATCATAGTCCGTACAAATCTCAA
>DWHO01003914.1:0-11522 GCA_018247575.1 Eurytides lysithous rurik
CACCTTACCACCAGGTGTACCCCTTGCCCGTTTGTCACCCTAAACCATAAAAAAAAAAAAAAAAAAACATTGATAGTATAAACGTAATTAATGAATGTTTTGTCTTTTATCTCATTTAATATATTAAAAATGTGACATTATAATTAAAGCCAAGTGTCAAATTAAGCGTCTCGTTTACCAGTTTGCATATCGACAAGCGCTGAAAGAGCTTCGACTACCTTACTCAGCGAAAGAAACGTAAAAGTAGGGTTACTTTACGGTTTTACTAAATTGAATGGGTGCATTATATATTAAGTAAATTGAATACAAATAAAAGCAATGGGAGAATTCAAAAGTATAACTAAGTCAAGAAACTAAACTTGTCACCAATAAAACTTATTAATCTATGTAACTCGTCAGCGGCAGTTTTTAGATTTGCTATATGATGCCTAGCACCTAGAATGTTTTATTTTCTTTATTTACCTTTCATAATGCAGGTCAACGCCGCTTTCCAGCGCTATTTTCGAATAGTGTGTTCTTAATTAAGAAGCAGAGCCGGGCTCGGTCGCTGCTGTATGAGAAAACTGAACGGAATTTAATCATGAAACATAAATAAAATTTTAAATTACATTTCAAAATGTAAATTCTCTGTACGCATACGTACAAATTGTGCGAATTATTTTTAACCCCACCTTTTTACATGAATGTATGTATGTATGTATACATAGATTACAATATCTCATATTATATATTTTACTAAATGTTTATCACGCAAAGAGTCTCCCTCTCTAAAATCTCTTTTAAACCCATTTTAAAACTACAATTTAACAATGAGCTTTTAACGTACACGAAGAAATTGTTATATTTAAATCACTACACTCAGAAGACAGCAGACTAATCTCCGGACTCTTCTTCGGGTGTTTCATCCAATAATACCCCACACACACACAGTATTATAGGTAGATAGTAATTCTAATGTCTTATGTTTGACTACGTAGATGCTTTTAGCCTATGCGGCTCTATGATGCTCAGTAATTTATGCTTTAGAACGCAGTGATGCCATACCGCATATACCAAGTACACTTGTGTTCTGAGGTAGTCCTCACCACCTCCAGAAATGTATATAACATAGTCGATGGCCATTGCGTTTGCAACTCGCATACAGTCCCCGACAGTCCTTAGCCGATAATCTCCATATTGTGTACAAAATCCGGACGACCTCATGTGTGACATATGTATCAAACCCGTGGAAGCTAGACATTTCCAAGGATTCGGTAGCCCGATAAAGCTTTACAGAATCGCAAAGACAAAAAGCACGAACATAACAGATGTATGAACATAAAACATAAGACACACAGCAACACAAATACCGACTTAAAAAATCCAGCACAAACTCTAGTATTTGTTGCGAAAAATCTTACCACGTAACATTAATTTAACGTTAGCTTACCTTCTTTGAAATGAATCTTGCGAGTAATTTTCCAGACGGAATGTTGCGAAGTCATAAAACTTTTATTTGTTCATCAAAGTTACGATAAGACAAACATGAAAAATATATTATAACAAAGGAACAATAACCCCCAGGTACGCGTTATTTATGAAACAAAGAAATGTTTCGTGTTTGCTTCACCGTGCACTGTGATTGCCTTGTTTCGTATGAAACCGTATTATCTAAAATATAATAACTTACTTTAATTTGTCTTTTGAATAATTCACCAATTTTCGAAACATAGGATAACTAATTTATAAATTAGGACGTTAATACCGGCGGTTTATTTATATCAACGTATTCGATTTACTTAAAATTGTTGCCTTAATAAATTGATTCAGTTTTCTCCTGGTTTAGTGTTTCCCGTAAACAAGGAGACTGACAAACAAGAGAGACACAGTAAGTTAAGTAGTTTCATCTGCCTAATAGATTATACAGAAGGGAAATTTATAACGATACAAGGCTTTCCTTGCGGCTTTACTCGCATTAATTTTCATTTCAAATTATATTTCCCGTTTTGATAATTTTTTTCCTGGATAAAAATACCCTATGTAATATACAACTATACCGATCTGTTGCTCTTTTGCTGCGTAAAAGAGCAGACACAAACAGACTTTCAGATTTATAATATTAGTAAGAGCTAGTAGGGTAAGTATATATATATATATATAAGTAAGTAATATTTAGTGCAATTTTAATTTCTAATTATATGCCTTAGTCACTTAAATTAGACAGTAGTGAACACCACTAGCAGTTTCCTTTGACGTTGCCCAATATTGGTCAGTTTCCAAGTTCCTGCCCAAGGTACAAAGTTTCTCAAGTAAACCAACTTCGAGTTTCGGTTTAATTTTGGGAAAGTTCACATATAGCGATTAAGTTTCTTATATTCTAATATCAGTTAAAAAGTTTTACACGTTAAATAAGTTACTAAAACCACCTGGAAATCTCTTCTTTTATTTTTGAAAAATTATTACATTATTAATGACAATATTAGAATATTGTAATAGAAATATATATTTACCATGGTTTAAGGCCCTTCCTACAAGGTAAACTCAGTTGCATTTATTGAAGCAAACCTTTTGCACGATTATACAGGGTGTCCCAGAATGAATGGATAATCCTGGAAGGCCAAGTAGTACAGCTATCGGGTGCTCAAAAAAAAATATCAAAAAAAATAAAATCCTATCGGTGCCCAAAATATGATTTTTTTTTCAAAAAACACGTTTTTATTGACCTTACTGTACGTTCATGTACACCAAAGCCTCAAAATAAAGAAATTTGTTGCGTATAATACGTATAATACCGTATATGTATAATACCGAATATTACAATTTCACGTATTTCGTTAATAATCACGTACCCAACTTTTACTACTCAAAAGCGAATTATAGTCGAAGTAAACTAATTATAAATAACTAACTAATAAGCGTGGAAGAATTAATACTTTACATCACATTCAAATTGTTTTAACTTCAAAAGAAAACGTTTCAACTCTACTACACCTGCCATTTGCGTTGACTTAACTCATATTTTTGTAAGGTTTTAGTTTATTTTGCAATAGTTTAGTTCTCTATTTTCGTATTTTACTTTGATTTATTTTTTAAGTAAATCTTAGTTCCTGTGTGTACATTCTTACAATAAATTAGCGTGTTCGTTTCGCGCTCTTGTGGTCCCTTTTTTTCTATTCTAAAAAATGCTGCCTATTATGAGATGTTTCTTGTGTTGTATTTTAGATACATAAATTTAACATGGACGAACGCCTAGACTGAACAATTAATTATCTCTAGTTCATACAAATATTTGCACCGGGTGAGAATCGAACCAACGACCTGCGACGCCGAAGCCAATAGCTTAACAACTGCGCCAAATAGGTAACCATCAAATTAACTATCGAACAGTTTGAAGACGTTTATGCAGTATTCGTAAACAGATAAAATAATAAGAGATAAACTATACTTGAAATTCGAAAAGCAATTTATTCTGTATCTAAAATCAAATTTATGGTATCGCATAAAGCTTAAACCGCTTATAGTCGTACATTTTGCGTATCAAACTGAATGGCAGTTTGACTCGCTTTGGGATGAAATATTGCTGTATATTACGCCTGTCGTAACAAATCTATATTTACGTCACAATTGTGGAAATCTGTTGGTTTACGCTCAAATGGGCGGGTTTCAAATAAATTCAGGACATAGTTTTTCGATGTCTCGTATATTGAAATCCGTCAATGTGGTATCTTTTACAATGATGTTTAAATATTGTAGAAAAGAATAATATTCTATCACAGACCAAGTATATAGTAATGAATAAAAATAAAAATGTGGAAATGTGGAAATGTGTACACATCCATTTCTTATTAAGTTATTTTATGTTTTATTTTATTATTTGTACATGGTCACAGCGTAAACATAGGTGGTTTTTTATCCGATCGCGACAAATAAAAAGTAAAATAAAAAAAAACTGAAATGGTGTGTTTTTTTTATGAAGTAGTCACTACCTCATAAAAAAACGTGCAAGCGGACGCAATCACCGACGCCCATGGACATTTGCCACATTATAGAACTTGCAAATGCATACGGAGTTGCCGTACGCATGTAACAGGCCTAAGATGATATATGAAACTAGTGTGTATTAAAAAAAAAACTTTTTTTTTAAATAAAGAATATAATAGAATTCAGGTTGTACACATTCTGCGAACAAGGCACATTTGACATCGTATTGTAATAGATCAAATTCCGAAAAAGCCCATACTAACTAACTTATGCAAGAATGTTATGTGAAGTTTGTCTTTTTAGTGAAGTCACTTTTTCCCGTGACAGAGGACTAAAGTTTCAAAACCGTAACAAATTCAAAACAAAAATGAGCAGTGACATAAAAACTAATTTAATGTTTTTATTTACAGGTAGCGCGAGTGGATCAGGAGTGTCAGTTTCAACTCAGGTAATTGTTATGTTCGAACTTTTATTTTATTTTTAAATTTCAAAGTCTTGAGGTCAAGAAATTTTTGTTTTCATAAAGTAGGAGGCAAGCATTGCTTGCTTGTTGGTAAGCGATCACCACTAGCTATGGACGCTCGCAACATTAAACCTGCAAATGCGTTTTCAACCCATAAGTTGGGAATAAGCTCTCTCATTTATGGGTTGAATAGAATAATAAAAACATTTTCTTTAAAAAAAAAAGAGTGTCTTTAGGCCGTAGATAAAATTATATTGAAAAATACGTCATTCGTTTATGTGGTGATATCAAATTACTAAAAAACACAGCTGTTCTAGGGTAAAGTAAAAGGCATGAGAAAAGATAAAAGCGTCTAAGTGGTCAAGTCAACTGGTAACAGTTGCGAATCCTCCCCGTCGGTACGGCCCTCCATTTAATAATACGATTCCATTTTAATGAAATACCGCCCAAGTATAAAGAACTCTAAAAGCCCTCCCAAGTTTCAGGTGTAGCCAACTTGAGGTATAAGTCATAAGTGACAGGCTGAAAAATTAAACTTTTTATTGCTCTTTCCCAAAACGTGTATATAAAGTGAACGTGTATATATTGTGAAGTATGTTTAACATATAAAGAGACACAACAATATATAAGTTTTTATATTTTCTTGTTCTGTAAGCTGACTTCATAAATCATAAGAGTATTTAATATGCAACGCCCAAATAAGCTGTGTATCAAAACTAATGGTTATTTGTAGCTAATGTTAAAGCGTTTTGGATTTAAAAATATTAACCGAGACTTGAATAAATCGAAAATTTTTAAAAATCTTACATTTTCACAAAATGATCATAATTTTATGGAGTAATTATAATGTCTTTGTGCTAAAGGTCAAAAGAAAAACTAAAACTGTAAAAAGTAGACATACTATATAAGCAAGAGCAACTTTTGCATATAAATAACAATCACCATAAACCGCACTGACTTGCATGCCACGAAGCTTTTGAACGGAACAATTTATATACCATCAACAGTTTACTTTATGTAATTTGACTTCAAATAAGACATTGCACTATGTTATGATATAAGTCTTGATAAATATTGTCTGGAGATAATGATCATACATAGTTAAATATATAAAAAATCTGGAAAACAATCTTAATAAAGACTGTAGTAAAAAACTCATAGGTATATTTTATTTGTAATAGACATATAATCATTACAAACAGTCATATATAATAACAGTAGTAGACTTATGTTTAGTTAAAGAAAGTAACGATTAAGCAGCTGTCATCAAATTGTTATCAAGTTGATAAAAGGTAATAGCTGTAATAACTTGTACCGATCTTAAGTGGCCTTTAGATAATTTAAGTCGAGTCCTTAAGACGCGTCCATTCAGTTAGGAATAATTATGCGCCGTTGTTTAAACAACGCCAAGTATTTCATTTAAATGAACAGGACTCATTACGCATTTAAGTCGAAGATAAAAGGAACTTGATAAATTAATCGCATTGTTTTATCTATTTAGCTTAAATGAAATAGGTCCCTAATTTTATCAGGAGTTATTTAGAACTGCTTTTTATGCACTTATATTAACCGATATTTTCCTTTGTGACATATTTAGACCCCACTTGAAAGTATAAATGCCCTTGAATCCGAGGAGAGAGAAAATTGTTCTTTTTTATATGAATATATATTACATGATTACATTGTTAGAGGAATTACGACTAAGTATAAATACGAAACTACTGAGTTACTTTCGTGATCAATTTTTTCCAGTTAGCACAAAACTGCACAGCTATTCAGTCACCGTCAAACACTTGCCTTGTACTTCTTCCCAAAATGACTGTGATAAAAATTATAATATACAAAAATGTTTCGGATACTAATAGAACAGCTATCAGTAAAAAGTCATTTGCACATAATTCTAAAGTGCTTTTATTATATATGATGTTGACGCCAGTAGATGTTCAAGATGTCCCAGAAAGCTTCGCTTTAAGTTAATATTCATAACGATAACACCAACAAATTAATTTACACTTTGCTTCATTATTAATACTTGTTTCACGAATACCCTATTACGACTAAAAGCATTGCCATGTTCTGAACTAAAATTTTCAAGAGAAACTACATTGCAACTGTAATATGAACGCGCGTTTGTTTATGTACAATATATGTCCATATAAGATGTATACACGAAACAGTAATAAGTGATCTTGAAACAATACCAAATTGATAATTGAACTTGAAGTTTAACTAAAGACTTATATTCTGTAGACTAAAATCTTAGAATTACTCGTGTTACAAACCTAAGACTTACTGCTGAATTTTGTAGTGTAATAAACACCACAGTAAATTAATTATCAAATATCTATTTTGCAAACCATTTTTAAACTATTTACGTTAGTACATAAACTAAGGAATGTTTTTTGCTACATTATTTCCAATATCGCGCGACACGATACCAATTATTTCAGAATGAGTCCGAGGAGTAAGCCCATTAGCAATTTTTTCATTATTCCTTTTTGTAAAGCTTCCAAGTCTCAGCTTGTTTAATAGGATACGAAAATTGATTTCATTTCTCCCCTATTGAAATTCGCTACTTAGGTACCTTAAGATACTGAAGATATAATTAAGTTGTTATTTATCTATTATGTATAAAAGTGATTGGGGTTCCAATTTTACCTATCTATCTATATATGTAGTTAAGTCATTAACTCTAAATACATATGTAGTTGTTTACATTTATATACTTTACACTAGCTATGGTAAAGAGGAGGGTATTAATTACTTTATTTATTAATTACTTTTTTAATTATAAATGTTCATAATATAAGTTACAAAGCGAAGAACGAAATATTTATTAGTTTATTTAAACGGATAAAACTAATCAACGAAGGTTTTTTAAATGTGATGTTTAGAATTTTTCAAATTACGTGTTTTACGTTTGTAGTGTATACGTAAATAGTGTATCTAACTTAACACCTAAAAAAAAATTAGGCTATTCTCTTTAAGATAAATATTATTCTGCTAAATTTCATTCTACTCTGTAACACGCTTACGTTTACAAAAGAGAATTAAATTTGACAGTTTAGTACTTTTTTAACATAAATATAAGGCTATAAAAATAGTACAAAACTTTGTACAACGTTTTCTTCACGTATTAGTATATAAATTCTAGATTGACATAAGATCATAAAAATGCTAATGGATGTTGTAACAAGTAATATTTTTGAATGTACATGTTAATTTTAGTATATAGGTATATAATAAGTCGTGCCTTTTACAGGCGGACATAGCGCATTCGGCAAAAGGCTACGAGTCGGAGGATGAAAACGCGGGCAGAAAGCGGCAGGGGGCCATCGACGACCGGCCAGCCAGTAAGACCACCATGTACTCCAAACAGGTACCTACGTCTTGGTGAACCATACACATATACTTCCAAAAAATAGAAGTTCTTAGTTACTTAGTCAAACTCGATTCAAGAATTCGATAAAGATCCAAACAAGTTCTGCGACCAAACAACATCTACTCCAACCAACAGCCTTTCCCACTGATGTTTATTCTTCGTATTCATAATAATCAAACTATTAAAAATACTGACTTTAAGACAAATAAGCTTAATCGCAGACACCACAATAAGGTAACAACGCATCGTGTACGTGTCATAAACGATGCGTTACCTTATTTGTTTTACAGTTCTGACTTTGTGTTTTAGTTTATCTAAAACTGTGATATGATATTTGTGATTTATTTTAAATTAAACGATAAAAACTTAAAATTAATATTATAATTATATAATACGGCATTAAGAACGAGCAAAGCCAAAAAATATCAAATTTTAAAATCTATATTTAAACCGAAACGTCGGATATATCTTTCCTTCAATCTTCATAACAAAGAAAACCTATACCACCTTGCAACTCTGCAAAGGCGAAAATTCGTGTCAACAATCTTCAATCATTCGTGAAAGTGAAAGCAATTTTTGCAATTCCGTTAACTAAACCCGATAGCTCCGCGGTTGATGGATGGGGTCGACGAAATTGTATTAGTTAAATAGAACCGAGCGAAGCCACGACTGGGTTAGCCCGCTCCGGTGCGGCGTGTTACATTTTTTCGAATTTTTCACGTACATCCCAATAGAAAATGGGCAGATGGAAAAAGCTGTGTAGTGAGCGTGAGAAAAAAATATAACAACGCTTGCACTGTACGCTTTTTACACAATTTTAAATATATACTTCAAATACGTCGAAGCGTTTATCAAATTGTTATGGAAAGTTTGTGTTCGAACATTCAAATACATGTGAAATTTTAAACTTAGTAATGTTATAAGCAGTGGCGGTACTACTATATAAGCCCAAAAGCCCGATTTGCCCTACTAAGGAGTAAAATTTAATTAGCATATAATTCCCGAATAATTTATTTTTAAAATTGAGTATGTTATGTATATGTTCTAATTAAGATTTATAAAAAAAAATTATTCCTTAATAGGGCAAACCGGGCTTTATAAGTTGTAAGGGTTGTTAAAAATGTCTAATATAACTGTTTAGATAAATAGCATTTTTTTTAATTAGTGAATAAATCCAACTCATTTTAAACGCCATCCTATTACAATAAAGTGACGTTTTTTGTTATAAGGGCATGTAAAATATCACATTTACAAACGCAAAGATCGGGAATAATTATCTGAAATTCATATACACCCAAACCCCAAATATGAATCAATCTATGACCCATGACGCTATAGGCTAGATATAGAAGCTACAGCACCGATCGAGATATGGTCATTAATAACGACAGAATATAAATCAGCACAATTAGTAAAATTCTAGATTTAAACCATCGAATATAAACTAATTTGACACATATTACGATGTATCCATATAATTGTTTTTAGCTAATATAAACGGCATCTCTCCTGAAAATAAGTAAGCCTATGCCATTATTTGGCGACATCATCAACTAGAGTAGTGTAAGTTCCATAAATGTGTTCACTTCATCGTGCTCTTTTCCACAATGTGTTACTTCTTTAGGAGTTCCGAGAGCAATACTGCATCAACAACAAACAATTGGATCTGCTGGAGTTGGAGAAATCAAAGAAGGACAGATTCCTCGGGTGCTTGTCACAGTACCACATCGAAAGTCCCTGCTCCAGAACCAACAGGCAAGTTCTAATATGAATCATACAACAAGCTTATCTCAAAACAAAGGGATTGTTATATTTGTTGGATGTTTTTTGCGAAAACGGCTAAAAATGTATCAGTAAAATTTTCATGAAAAATTAAAACTGTCTTCAACCCTTTAAATCGTGATCATCGTCCTTTAAATCTCAATCTATCAATTCTCCTTACGATCATTTCCTATTTGAATATGAGAAGTTCTTAAAAATTTTTAGCCTTGCGGTAATGATATGTCATTGATACAATGTTACCGCATTTTTGTATGCATAATACGCACACAAAAATCATCATATCTTCCTGTTCTTATTCTTTCTTTTTCTATCGGTTTGAAAAGTTTAGTTACTTCAGAAATTTCGCACTCAAAAATTGTAATTCAGCGTTTCTTGAAAAAAGAATTCATTGCCTTTCTTTATGTAATACGACTAACATTTTCAATACTCTAAAAAAGTGTACCGGACACTTTTATACAATTCACATTAATACCAACTTGCGTCGTCGAACAAATCTTAATACACTCGAATTTGTATTTAATATTCAAAAAACGTGCGAGGGCTGTTACAATTCGGGAGCTTTTTCGTTATATTCAACGCACAAAATGGTACTGTATAAATCTGTCAGGTTTTTTCTTTGTTTTAGTTTAGTTACTATATGAATTTTTTGATGTATACAGTCATAGCGATTTCATATTTTCCTTTCACAAGATTTTAATTAGTCCACCGCTCTATTTGTAAATTGATAAATATAAACATAAATATCATAAAATGATTGAAAAAAAAGACAGATCATGATTTTTAAAATATGTTTAGTTATCGAATAAACTGTTGTAGGAATCTAAGTCTCCATGTGTCCGTGTTCGACGTTGTTTAAAATATCCCCTGCGTAAATAACTAATTAATTGAACTTTGATGAAAAGTATTAATTTCGATACATAAACTAATTAGAGTTTTTTTCAAAAACAAAAGTATCTTCAAACTTTAATTGAATATGGGGGTACACTCTGTCCGGAAAATACGGTTTAAGATAATAATTCAATTTTGAATTAAACATCATGAAAGTTTTCTTTCCCTGACTTGGTCCACACGGTTTAGTGTGTATTTCATCAATCTTATATAAATTAAAGACTGATCCTACTTACGAATAAGGTCTCGCCCACGGGTCCTATAAATGTCCTATTCATGCATAATATATAAGTTGCGTAGTCGTTTCTTGACAATGTTTGTAGGAACGACTCAGAAATTGTTAGCCCCATGGGGTTGATAGCAAATCCCTTTTTGACGTTCATATTATATTCATCTTTATTGGCTATACCTTTCAGAGTAATAGGTAGTTCTTGTGAGAGTCCTGGGGAAATATAGACCGTCTATATACCGGTCTATATAACGGTCCTTTTAATTCTTGTATTACACAAATTTTATCTTACGCAATACTCTAATTAATTTATTTAAACAATTACTAAGGATTAATGAAATGGCGTTTTATTTCATTTGACAACCATTATTTTAAATTTTTACTAGAATGCGTTGATTTGCCAAAGCAAGCAATTAATTGTCTAGAACAAAATTCCACTTTCTCATGCCATTCTTTTTATTAAAAACAAGATATCAATTTTCTTGCAAAGGTCGAATCATCCCCAACGAAAGACCGATATACTATCTTATTCTTCTTAACTTATATATAATATAATGTCTTCCCGAACGATTTCGGCCACGGCGGCTGATCTACAAGAGATCAGCCAAGTACGCAGGATATATTATAGTGCACAAGCGTTTGTGGAGACACAGGTGCACTCACTCCTCATTTTGCTCTCATAGCCCGATGGGACGGACAACCGACACGACCGGAGAGCGATAAGGCGCAGAGGCGGTGACATTAAACCGACCTCTTAATAACGACTTCTCCAAGCCGCTAGATGGCGTCGACAAGAAGCCGGGACCGACTTTTTACAT
>DWHO01003915.1:0-11521 GCA_018247575.1 Eurytides lysithous rurik
GTCCATGGGCGGTGGTGGTCACTTACCATCAGGTGAGCCGCTTGCTCGTTTGTCAGCCTAACCCATAAAAAAAAAAGATCAAAACTTAGCGGTAAAAGCTTAAATTTTTCTTAAATTCTTGTTTAATCATAGTTATTACTAATTTTGTTTTAATTTTATTCGAATTTCGAGCCGTTGTTTCACTCACCGATGCCATTGTTGTCATCGTCAATGAAATGACAGATTCTCGAACGGTTCTGGTAACCCAAGCCACATGTTACGTTGCAGTAGCTCCATTGTGACCACGCGCTCCATTTTCCGGGAACTAGTGTTTTACCATATTGTGAGAATTGATAATGTAAAGCAAGAATTTAATGAATACGTTAAAATTTTATCTAAAATGGAATGTTATTTATATCTTCATAAAACCTAATTAAATCCTATTATAAGTTGCATGACTCCTTTGCACTGTCCGCCTAATATCACTTCATTGCCAGTTATTCAACATCCAAGCAATAATATACGAGAACTGCTATCTTCCGGTTCGAAGGGCAGTGTTGCTATCAAATGACTGGACACAGAGATATAATTTTTGAATTCGCGAGCTGTTAAAGTCCTAACAAAAACAGATACTACTGTCGTTTTAATCATCAAACGAAAATAAATCTAACATAAAATGTCAGTCTGTCTTCCAAAATAAATCCATTTATTAGTAAATATCTATTACTTTATACTATAACATACCGATTTAAGAGCATGTAGTATAGATGCTCTTAAAATATTTTATTCACAACAAAAGATCAAATGTGTACAATGGTACCTTTAACGCGAACGTTGTACCGCCTGCTCGCAGCTCCTGCTGCATTCTCTGCCACGCAGATGTACTGGCCGGCGTCACGCGCCTCCGCACCCCATACGCCCAGCACGCTGCCGCCCAGTACCCTTTGCACGTGGGCACGTCCCTCGCGTACCGCCTGTATATCCTGATTCCAAGCGAACTGTTTTGTATACATTTTCATTTTAATAAAATATTTTTATACATGTAATATTTGTGCCTCAGGTGCATGAATTGTCGAATTCGAAACTTGCTCACAGAAAGGTACTTCCTAGGAGTAAAAGAGTGCCATGCCATGTACAAAAATAAAAATCTTTTGGAAACAAAGAAAAATACCTGCCCATATAATAAGATAATATACCGAAGCAATTATCTTTAGATGTCCTGTTTGGGAATCGAACCCATGTCCCGTGATGCGTTGTTTTATGAACATGGATTTGACAGTAGAAAAGCCAACTTCACTGACGCATATTTTCAATGTGAAGTGAAAAAGCCAAGTTTGATGATGTTTGAGTTTTGAAGTGGGCGTTTATGCAACAAATTAAAAAAAATATTTGAATTTAGTTTGAAGATAAATTACCATGTGCTCCATATTGCTAAGATTAATGCTAATAAAACTAGACAGCACAGCCATACCCATTGCCCACTTCACTTTACACTAGCTATAATAAACTTGTAAGTAACTTCTGTCCGCATAATGACAATGTGCTCATATAGTTTACACGTCTCTTTAAGAAGGCCAAAACATGTTCATGTTTTCTTTATCGAAGTATATACTTATACTGTGAAATAATAAGTGATACTAAAATTAATAATGCCTTTTGATCTCAACAGCGCTCTTGTAATTTTTCATCAATCACATCAAAATCATTAATTACTATTTTTAATTTGAATTAAAATATAGCTATTGTAGCTGCTGTTAATATTTCAAGTTAATACTTCGATTCTAATAACTTTTTCATATTCAATTGATTCCATTTAAAGATACCTTAGTTTGTATTGAATTTCGTCTATGAATTTTATTCCTTGCATTTTGTTTTCGCTGTGTAGCAGTAGACATCTTTTAACATAAATTACCCTTACCTAACCATAAAATAGTATTGGCATAGTTTTCACTATTACTTTTTTGGTATATAATATACTAGAATAAAACTTACTTTTAACCATCTTATCTTTGGCGGAGGATGTCCTTCAACATCACATTTAAGCACAATGCTTCTTCTCAACGCGATGATATGTTCTTGCATAGTGTGATTGCCTATATTTCCGATTATGGTAGGCGCCTTCTCGATAACAACGTTGAATGTTACCTCCGATGTTCCAACTTTGTTCGTCATTACGCAAGAATATATACCGCTGTCTTCTACTACGGTCTCATCTATAATCTTTTACACACAAAGAATATATTAGATAAAAATAAATTCATTAAGATTCGTCAAAATAACTTCGAAATTGTATTGAGAAAATATATTTGTATTGAACAAATTTTTAAATCATTTTTTTATATATTATCTAATTTCTAAGATAAAATCTCTTTTCACATGACATACTTCATTGGTTAACATATGCAGAGAAGAATTGTATTAAATTATCTGTGTAAATATTGCATAAGTATTCCTTTAAGATACACAGACACAAAATAGTATAAAGGTCACTCACTAATGACAAGTTATTTTCAGTCAAACGAACCCTTGGAGTGTCTTCGCTTATCTCATTGTATGGATGTTTCATCCACATCACATACGGCGGGGGAATTCCTTGTACTGGACAAGTTAGATTCAACTTCTTCCCCATACGTGTGCTCACCTCCTGTACGCTTTCCTTTGGTTGTGTTGGGGGAACTGAACCATAAAATATTTTCTTTTATTCCTCAGCGTATTGTTTCTGAAAATTAACTCGATTTCTACCAGATATATAATCTAGCTATAAGCATTTAAAAGAATAATACTTAATACACGTCATTGAAGACTCTTGTGTCATATATTCTAAAGTTTATTTCTCTAGTACAATTTTAAATTAATATTTTGTTTCCAATTATTCATAGTTCAATAATATGACGCTGATTGACACAAAACGTTAGTATTTTATTAAAAGTTAATATCTTGTATTTAATAGACTTAAAAGAAGAATGTTTTTTATAATGATAATTTGTCAATATTATGTGTAATTGTGTAATTACAGTTACTCTTAAGTTATTTGGTAACAAATATACAGACACCACTGACCCCCACAGTTTTATTATAATATAGATACTCACCTAGAACATCAACCAAATATACGAGCCCAGTTTTACCGACTTTATTTTTTGCTATACATGTGTAATTGCCTGAATGTTCATACTTTGCCGAGGGAGTTTGTATAATCTCCCCATAATCCGTAGAAATCATGGTTCCATCGAATAATCTCAGGGGAATGTCGTCTTTAAACCAGTATATTTCTGGTATAGGATTACCATATGGATGACAGTGCATGTAAAAAGTTTGTCCAGACATAACCTCTAGGTTTATTGTATTTCCTGATGCAGATTCATCATCTTCAAAAAGCTTTCGGAAAATTCGAGGGGGTTCTGGAAATGCAAAAATAAGTTATTTTGAGTTTTGTGTTAATACGTGAAAAGTGTTTTTAATTACATATCATATATCATTAAAAACACATGATATTACATTAGCTATAGAGAGGTTAAACGCTTACTACAAAAGTTAAAATTTAAGAAGTCAAAACACATTTTTAATCTGTTTGGTGTAGCATACTTTTCATTTCTTGGATCTATTCATTAATTGCAAAGGTAATTTGTTGAATCTATTGCATTAGGTAACAATCAGGACAAAATAATTATTTTTATTTCTGATGATACCTAATCATTTAAAGTTAATGCTACTCACCAATAACATCGATTATAATTTTCCTCTCATCCACGCCACCTTCGTTTGAAGCGACACAAGAGTACTGCCCGGCATCGGATGATTCCGTTTTATTTATCAACAAATCGGCGTACGTCGTATTTGCAATATTAGCACTAATGACTTTACCGTGTCTAAACCATTGTATGTTTGGAATCGGCCTACCAGACACACTGCACGCAATACGAATCTGCGTCCCAAGCTATAAAACATAGTTTTTTTTTTTTAGTTTTGCTCGTCGTGACATTATAAGCAATACTTTGGTAACCCTAACAAAGCATAAAGAGGTACATAGAAAATTTAGCATTTAAGAAGTGGTGAATGTCAACAGTTAAAAAGTAAAAGTTGTTATAGAATATGAAATGAATATAAAGAAAGACAATAAGAAATTAGTCGGCAATATGAAAGGAAAATATTTTCGTCATGTAATAGTTCTACATTCTGTAGAACAAGTAGTGTAGAACTGCTATACGTAGAGGATACAAATTGAATATATACGACGGAAAACAGGAGTTATTATTTTTTGGGAGAAAGAAGAGATGGTCAAAAGCATTTGCCAAGTGGGGTGATGATAAAGCTTACCGCAATCTCGAGTCGGTCGATGATAGTGGTGCCGACGCTGCCGTTAAAAGCTGTTATGGTTTTAATAACGGCACCGCCCACCACGCTAACTCTGTACACTAAACGGGTGACACCAGCTACGTTTCTCGCATCGCAACGGTAAAGCCCCTCTGACTCAGCACTCACGTTCACGCTTACTATTGTGGCGTTGCGTACGTGCCATGAGGTATTGCTAAGTAATAAAAAAATTACACGAAGTCAGTTTGCAGCACCGAACGCTTTTTGAAATATTAACTATTTTTGATATGTATTGAACATTGTAAAGTCTACAAAGAAAGGTAAAGAGGTAACTAGTAGTATATGATAATGATGCACGTAATATAATAAAAATAGGTTTATTTTTTTTCACCACATACACACGTTACAAAAGAAGAGAGTGAAAGAGCATCTGTGGTTTGTGCGAAGTGGTGCTTATACTAGTTAGTGGAGCCTGTATTACAAAACAGGTCATCGCCCTTTTACTGTACAGTTTTTTTTTTTAAATATCGCCCTTTCAAAACATCATTGCTGTTTGCAGGTTGATACTTTTGCAGTACAAAAACTGGCAAGAGCGTGATATTTTCCTAGGTGGACTCTGAAAAGGAGTCCTGCCACTGAAAAAGATGATTGTGATGCTGGAATTCGGTGTAACGTATTTAGTTGTAGGTGTTAAAAACTTGTTGAACTTGTGGGTAATGTATATACTTCAGTTTGGTCAAATATTTCAGATATACTTACTTGAAGCTCCAACTAATTTTCGGCTCAGGCGACCCTTGAGCGTTACACTCGAGGCTTGCATTAGTGCCCATCTTTAATTGCACATCGAGCACGTCGAATTCCGATATAAAAGGCGGAACTATAAGTATAAATAAGGAGTTATTTGAAAAAAGTCTATGAGTTTTAAATTTGCAACCCAAAACTATTCATTTATAAGTAACAGTACCGGTAAACAAAAATGTTTTATTGAGATATCTTCCAGATGTTAATGGTTGATCCAAAACAACTTTAACACCCTTAAGTCTTCTTGGAATTTCAGTAACAGATTCGTTATTTAATTCTGGAATTTGTTTGCAGCATCTGGCCCGTTTTAACGTAATCTTGCGATATAGCAATAGACTCTGATATAAGTGAATCGTATGTGTAAGTGGAATTGAGAGACAATGGTGTTAAATGTTGAATGTATCGGCCCTATGGCCAATAGTATAGCCCATTTGTCGTTCCGTTAAAAGCGATTCAAAAA
This sequence comes from Eurytides lysithous rurik, assembly GCA_018247575.1. Lineage (NCBI taxonomy): Eukaryota > Metazoa > Arthropoda > Insecta > Lepidoptera > Papilionidae > Eurytides > Eurytides lysithous. Next base: position 5,555 of record DWHO01003915.1, read on the forward strand.
GAACCCACAGTTCCTAAAAGATTACTGTGTTCTGTAATAGTACCTTCCTTGCAAAGCGTAGAAGAAAGCCACTGAGATGGTTTTATTATTTGAAAACCTCACACAACCGTGGCTTACACTCTATTGGCCGACGCAGCATAGAATATATCTCTTCTATACCAAAAAAGTTTTAATATAAGTGGTAAGATTCTATTACATAGTCTGCTTGGAATGCCACTGCATTGCCATTATGCTGCTGGCAAGCAGTATAATACTTCCGGTTAAAAGAGAAATGTTATCAGCGTAATTACTTGGCATAGATATAATATCTTATATCCCTGGGTGATGAGTTTAGCGTAGGGTTAAGCAAATTCTGTGTGGAATAGTGTGGTTATGGGTAGGCGTGTCGTTAAGATAATTTAAAAACTTCCCACCTTATTGATTGGCAACGCATTTGCCATTGAAGTTGCGAATGTCTACGGGCGCTTACCATCATGCGAGCCACTTGCTCGTTTGCCTCTTACTCTATAAAAAAAAATATATATTAAATGGTACCAAGCACGTCGACAACGAATTCTTTGAAGATGGTTCCATGTTGGTTCGCCGCGACGCATTTGTATACACCGGTGTGTCGAAGTTGTACATCCAGTATTTTCAAGACGCCTCTGTCCTCGCCGAGGAGTGGTTTCGAGTTGAAGTACCATTTCGTCTAAAAACAATTGACGGATTAAACTGAATGAATCCAGATCAAGTAAAAATGTCCTAAGGTTTTTTGTAAGTTACACCGAGTGATTTGTGATTTTTATTATCGTATTAGTGCTTCTTTATAGAATGATAACCTAATGTCATGATGTGATGATTCCTTTTATTAGCATTTATGTACAGCCGTGGCCTTTGTTCTAAAATTTTAATGGAAATATTAAAAGATACATATCTAAATCGAACTTGTCGTTATAAGGATACAAATAATTTAAAAAAAAACTGTTGAATTTTTAATTACATTCAAAGAATATTTAGCATATAAAATGTTGACATCAAACTCACGGATGGCCATGGATTATAAAAAGCTTAACACTGAATGGCCCATTACAATACAATCCCTTTTGACAGACAGTCTAAAAGAGATGCCTATTTGTAACAACAGAGTTAACATATTTAAAATAAAACTAAATGAAATGTTTTAGGTGACCTGGGTTAACATTGCATTTGGACGTGTGAGCATAGACTGTCTAAAACAGGGATATTTAAATGGTCTGTCATGAGTGCTTTTTGGCATGGCTATGAAATTCTGCAACGTCCCCATATATATACACACCCGAACTACCTAGACGACAATCCTGCACCACACATACTTCCTGCCTGACAGAGCCGATCGATCAGAGCCTAACAATAAAATGTTCGAAATGCCGGGAATTTAAAATCGAATAAAACGTGATACAATGCGCAAATCGATTTCATTAGATAGAAACAGATGTCGCTTAGATAGAAAGAGACATCGATTTTAGACTGCAGTCAAAATAAATTAGCTTCATTTTAAAAATTTGCCTAAAAATTAAAACAAAGCCTACCTTAGCGCGAGGTTTTGCGTCGACGGTGCAGTCCAGGAGTAGGTCGTCACCACGCAGTAGGCGGACGTGAGTTGTCTGATCAGGTTCTAAGGCGGGTGGGTTGAATTGGGCTTTATCAGAGGTTAGGATAAAATGAGTTGCCAGGGGAGGATCGACCAGTAAAGGGTTAAGGGTTAAGTCAGGCAGATTAGATAGGGAAGACATGGAGGCCGAATCTATTGCAGGACTGGCTGAAAAGACGTCTAAGACATCTATATCGTCTAGCTCAGGCCTGACTAGTGCGGGAGGCCAGTGCACTTGAACATTGACCGTCGCATGCCTCGCACCAGCCGCATTTCTTCCAACGCAAGCATACTGCGATGCATCGGAACGCCTAACAGGCTTTAACTCCAATTTTCCTTCTGACACCAGCACCGCTTCCTGAGGATGGAGATGCTCAGCTATGTCAAGTAATATTAATTCAATATACTCGAGCAACATCAGTTGAAATCTCGGGTGTCGGGGCCGCGTGGCGGTCTGTGCTCTTATACCCTCTGTGCAGTGGGACATATATCCTATATATGTCCCACTGCACAGAGGGTTACACTGTTACTATTTACATGTAATAAAGGTAGCCAAAAAATTTTTCTCGTTCATCGTCCGCATGGCACACAAACCACGTTAGCTTCATACGTGGTGGCTAACAAGTGGTTTGTTAAAAACTTCACGTATTGAGAAATATGCAGTCATATTTGTGATGTGTAACAGGCATATTTCCATGTATGTTTAGTTAGTTTTACGGAGATTTACAAAAAAAAAAAACATTTTCATAAAATGTAAATAAATATCAAGAGACATCTCACACAGGGCCATCTAATCCCAAACTAGGCAGAGCCTGTACTATGGTAACCAAATAACTGATATTCATACTTATATATTTTATATGCATACTTACATAGACAGCTAACACCCAGACGCATAAAAAATACTGCTATACTGCTAATCGCACAAATATTTTGTCCCGGGTGGGAATCGAACTCACGACCTTCGGCCAGTCAAAAACTATATCCACAAAAACTAGCACTGTGCCAGGCTCCGCCTAGTTCGAGATCAGACAACCGTATATGAATTATGTGTGATTTGATATTCTTAAATTAGCCAAGCAAACCATCGAACCTTATACCATTTGATCGTATCATTGGACGCTACGAGCACTGGACAATCGACCGCGGCATTTGTTCCTTCCACGACGGTCAACACCGTTTGTGACTCTTCCGACTGCACTAAAGTAGGAACAGCTGGAATAAGAAGATCATGTAACTTTCGATATTAACGTATTGAAATGTTTAATGTACAAAAGAGTTGCGGACACAGTAAAGCGCTATAAGAAATAAGATGATATTATACTATATTGCCAACACTATGATTGGCTTCTTCAATCGTAAAATATTCATGCAACGATTGGAAAACTTTAAAAAGTTAGTCAGTTAATGCAACTGTAAACTGTGTGTTTATGAACGCGCTAAAGTTTTACTGAGATATTTGTTAACTTCACGGATCTTTAACCTGTAGGAAGGCATTTCGCAGGAAATCCTAACACTAGAATATTAATGTATGACAACAGCACTACCATATTTATAAGCAATCAAATAAGCTAATGTTTCATATAAATGCTTACAGTATATCTGCACGGAGACGGTGCGACTAGCATTGCCAGCGGGATTTGTTGCGATACAAGTGTAGTCACCACTCAACTCCTCGGACGGTGACTTGATGATTAGACTACCGTCCACTCCAACTTCATATCGGGAATCTATAGACGTTCACGAAGCAAAAAAAGTGATAAAGTAATCAAGAGAGTAAAAGATTTGAGGTATATGGCTTTCTTAACAAAATCATAATGTTTTCCGAGTCAAATACAATTTTTTTAATTAAATATATACTTATTTTAAACTTTCATGCACATCAAAATCTATTAACGTTCCATTTTAGATATTCGAACACAAAAAAAATATGTTATATGGTTGATGTCAGGAGTTAGAATTGCAAATTTTAAACAACAATTTCCACTTCTAAAACAAACAAATAAAAAAAAAACGATTACAAAATAATTAAATCTTCACAGCGTATAAGACATTCATAATTAAGGTTGTTTTCTTTCTCCTAAACAGTTTCCTCAAAAGTTAGAGTGAATTATTCAAAAACACCAATTAGAGAAGAGGTGAAAGAGTAGATCCCTGAGGGTGCCCGTAAGCATGCTCCGAAACTATAGATAAATAGAACCTTTTTTATTGTTAATATTTTCTCTTAGTTGGCTGTTTATATTATTAAGATATTTAAACGAGGTCTATTAATTTACACATACACCAAAATTGATAACAACAAAGAATAAACATTCACTGGCCCGTAGTGCTCCTGACTGCAAAGCCAAAGGTCGTGGGTTCGATTCCCACCTAGGATTTGTGCGATGAGCAGAGGTATTTGTCCTGTGTTTGGGTTTTATTCATCTGTATAATTATGTATTTTAAAAAGAATGAAAAAGTATGAATATTGGTTATCTGATTACCATAGTACAGGCTCTGCCTAGTTTGGGATCAGATGGCAGTATGTAAAATGTCCCATGATATTATTTTTATTACATTAAATTTGTTGGGATGGCTCATGAATATGATAGTTTATGTAAATAATAAATATAGACTTCCGCCATCTTACCTTTGTCTAGATAATAATCGTCCTTTGACCACAAGACATAAGGTCTAGGTTTGCCTGTCACTTCGCAGGCCACCACTAGCGCTGTGTCTAAAACCGTAGCAACGTAAGGTCCAGTGTAATTGTCTTGTACGATCTTTGGTGGTTCTGTATGGAAATTTTAAACTCATTAGATGTTAACTATGTAAAGAAAATGTCAATTTATATACGTGAAAAGAAAACTTTATATCTCTTTTACCACTCATTTACACACGGATAAAGTTGAAGTTTGAGTTATAGTAATTTTTTTTGTTTAATATTCATTAAACAAATATGCTCATTTAGATAATGGAATACGTTAATTATTATTAATGTTTACACCTCGAATGTGAAATACGTGATTAGTCAAATCATAAATGTCACACTCAAAAGAACTACATTACTCAACGAATATAGAATTGTATTGTCTAAAAAAAACCTTCTTTGTCCGAATTTCGACCACTAGAGGAACTCTAGGTACTTTTAATATCTTACAATGACATATTCGTTTATCAATAAGGATTGCGCGCAACGGTGTAAGCATCTTTCACACTTGCGATGAATTATAATAATGTCGCATTAAGGTCAAATCCCAAGTTATAACTAAGATATAAAATTTTCGAAAAGTCATCTTGCCACATATGATTATTTATCATCATGCTGACACCCCATAATTAACGTTTAATCTAATGTATTATCCGTACATAATACACTATCCATATTATTTACTGTATCTGTTACAAGCTGAAAGCTTAGTCGTTGAAGCAATAGTTGCCAAAATTGTCTATGAACAAATACATACACCGTAATTCTTTTGATATGCTGAGTATATATTTTGCGGTAAATAAAATCCTATTAAATTCTTTCGTTTCTAAAAATTCACCGTGAAAATGCTATGATAATTGTGCAGAATAGTAACAAAACTTTTTCGAACATACTTGTGCTTACTCCAATCGCGTTTTTCGAATAGATAAAACAGACAAGAAAAAAAACAATATTATGATATAAATCAGTCACGAAGTGTTCACTCAATTAACATACACATATAACAGTATTATTACCGTGCACCTGCAGCAGTATAGCCTTGCTGGCGACACCGGCCACATTCTCTGCCAGACATTCGTATTGACCTTCCTCCTCAGAGCTGGCGTTGGTAATACGCAAATTGCCGATCTCGTTAAAACTGTTAAAAAAGAAAAGACTCTTAGTTAATATCATAATTTATATCTATAATTGTTAATAGAGACAGAGATACACATTTATTATTTTCTATATATATATATAAATTGTACATTTAGTAGCTGGGACACAGTTTTTTTCCTAATAATGTCCAAATAGTTTTACCACTGTATGCCTGGGGTTTTACCACTGTATTACCAGCTATCATAAACTAAGCATAAACGTATAATCAATATTGCGTTTCGGTTTAAAAGTAGTTGAGACGTACAGTGTACATACATGACACAAAAGAGTGCAAATAGTTTTTTTTAAGCGGTAAGTCTTTTTGCAGGGTTTACCAGGGCTGTCACCATTGCATTGCCAGTTGTGCCACCGCCAAACTGTAAAGTGTATGCACTACTACGTTAAAAGATAATGTTGCCATTGTAATTACTTGGTGTAAAGATAATAATATGATAATCCTCCCGACCGATTCCGGCCACGGCGGCCGATCTACAAGAGATCAGCCAAGTGCGCAGGATATATTATAGTGCAC
>DWHO01003916.1:0-11521 GCA_018247575.1 Eurytides lysithous rurik
AATCCAACTAAGAAACAACAACACAAAGTCATTGCCCTCCGCGGGATTCGAACCCACGACCCCCGTTTTGTAAAGCGAGCCTATACCACTAGGCCACGGAGGCAGTAGTATAATAACTATTGCTGTCCATGCTGTGCCGTTGCTATACAAGTATACATAAATAACAAAGTCGTGGTTCACTTAAAACATAATTTTAGTCTGGGGTTAAATAAATTTAGTGCCACTGAAATGAGGCAAATTTGTACATTTGCTACTATACTATAAATAAACCCTTTCTTTTTTAAGGGTACAAATGATATTTCTATCATGGTCATGATCGAGAAATCTTAACATTAATCTATCGAGCCATTTTCGTAACGTGGTCAATTGACAGCGAAAGCCAAATTGGCTTGACTGACCAGTCGGCGTAGTGGTTAGTGCACCTGACTGTGAAAAACCGAAAGTCGTGGGTTCGATTCCCATCCAGGACAAAATATTTGCGCGATGAGCAGAGTTATTTGTTTTGTGTCTGGGTATTATTTATCGATATATAGCAAATATGTATTTTAAAATATATAAGTACGTATATCAGTTGTCCATAGTACAGGCTCTGCCTAGTTGGGATTGGATGACAATGTGTAAGATGTCCCATGATATAAACAATAAACTTCCGAATAATCGGTGTTCTTTTTAAAGCCTACCAACAAAAAGGCGCACTGCCGACAATTTTATAAAAGGAATTTGAACACACGGGACGTTCGCGCCGTTTTCTGAGAAGCAACTTTGCCCCCCTTAGTCATCTATCCGCACATTTTATACTATCTGAGAAGGCATCTCTCCGAATATTACCGACCGAACATTGCTACAATTTGCAACCACGGCCATTGACAACAATGAAGCGATCATAAATACAAACTGTGTAGTGGCTGGCCATCTTTAAGGTCACCTTCAAGTCAAATTGAGAAGTATTAATACTTCGCCTGTCTTCTCATAAGTGAAATTGTTACCTTAATTATTGGCCACGCCATGATAATACAATGATTCAAGTTTCAAGACCAAGAGCGGCTACAAACGTATCAATGACTTGTGATTATACTTGGGGAAGATTATGGATATCATTGCCAGTGGTGGTACTACCATACAAGGCCAAAATCCCGGCTTACCCTACTAAGGAGCAAAATATATAATCTTAATTAGCACATAATTCCCGCAACGCTCAAATTAAAAATAAATTATTCGGGACTGTTCGGGCCACTGATCATTGCATATAACGTTCTTTCTCTTTTTACCTCTTAAAACTTTATATGAAGTCACGGTACCACGGAACGCTGCCATAAGCCATCTGTATTAATAGTTTGAATGTACACATACCAAAATAAAACTGTTAGCATTTATGGTCTTCTGCCATGAGAGTGAAAAGGTCATGTAGAAAATTAAATATTAACGAAGTCCGCTAGTGGAAGACAAACTTTATCTCGTGTGGAGAAACACGCGTGGGCGCGCTCATGATGCGTGCGGGCAGATTAAATTGCATTAACGCAATATACTTCCACATTACAGTGCAATCTATATTGGTCGTGCATGCTATTTTAAAAACAAAAATAAAGTATTTCCTTCTGCATATTTGAATTATTGAGTGTTGGCTAATCCTTGTCTAATGTCCAGCGAAATTATAGTGATGTTCATTAGGCTAGCTAAGTATAAGTATTGAATTTATTCTTTGATATTGTAATTGATTTCTAGCAAATGTTACGTAATATCGAGACAATGACCTTTTGTGTGCCATGATGCCCAAGTCACGGTACACAAAAAGTCTAACTCACCGGAGAAAGTACCTGAATTGTATAGTGTATGTACCACAGTATACCGGAATTCGTTTTTCTTTAGAATACTTAAAGTATCTAAGATCTGAGAAAGGATCTCGAGATTTTTATTCGGTCGATAGAAGTATTTCAAGATATTTGAAAAAACTAATCTACTCTGTATGCTAATGGTAACTCAGTGTTCGAGCGCTCGCTTTTAATGCATGTACTCGTGCAAGTCGAGTACAAATCCTGGTGTCAGAAGCAAAGAATTTGTTAATTTGCAATCAGCAATTTTAAATACTGATTTACCACGTAATCAACGTGTTTCTACACGTTTCTACACGTTTATTCTTACATATTTAGGATAGAATTAAGAAAAATCTTAACTATGTGACCCCGGCACCCGCTGCCAATCCGCACTAGGCAGCCTGGATATCTGAATCCTCTGTACAGAGCAGGCTTGTATCCAGCAGTGGGATATTATAGGCTATTTATTACTTACTATTTTTAATCTGCACTAGAAACATGGCGGATTATGCCCTTATACCCTAAAATTGGTACTGCTCTTTTAATACTTCAAATGACTTTTATATCATTAGCTACTGACATTTTCTAATCGTCAATAGCCATTTCAATGCATTGTCTGCTATGATAATAACCAAACATAGAGCATGGACCAAGTTCATGGGATCTTCATTCTCATGCCTATGAGATCTTTAACATGTATAACGCAGTCTCGTACAATATTGTATAATGCAATTGACTTGAGACTTCGAGATTCTACTTCAAATCACACAGAGTTCGATTTATTTAGAACATAACAATACGTTGTGTAACTATGTATGTATCGTGGTTATTTCATCCTATTTTAGGGGAAAAAGTACTTACCGTTTTTTTTTGATAACCTCTTTATTTTTTTATTATAACTCCGGGTCAATATCAATGTCAATTCAAATGACAAAGACAAATTCAATGTCAATGTCAATGTCAATTCAAATGTCAAAGTAAAACTCATTCACTCAGTCATGAAGCGTTGATTCAGTTTACAATATAACTCTAGATCTAAATTTGTCTTTAGAGTCTTCAGGTCTAAAGAAATGTAGAATTATACTATTTCTTTATAAAGTTATGTTATACTTTCTTGTGTTAATAACTGTATGGACTATTACGTTTATTGCTCATCGATGCCTTTTGTTTAAGGTCGGTTCGAAAAACAAGAGAACAAACTGCGATGTTGATAAATGTTTAATAATTTACTAATGCGGAAAAAAATTTGATAATTGCAAACTAAATGTGGAACCATTTTTCCGCGCAGGTCAATGTACACGACCAAGATATGTTAGCATGCATGTTACCGCCTACACGTTTAACGGAACTGCCCGTTTAATTAGATAGCATATACAAAGACTGAGTAGTTTAAAACTAACGGAACGTCCTGTCTTAATTTCCTATAATTATTCAAATGCAAATCTGCCTAAGGCTCTGTTTAAACTGAAATACTTTATCAAAACATCCGAAAATATTTAACATTCATAATTATATAAACAATAGGACTAGAATGTGTTTAAAATAGAAAAAATCATTTAAACTTCCTTACGGTACTCACCAATAATGACCATAATCACTAGGAGTTAATTCATTCTTTAAATTTTACATATTTCTCTACGGCATTACAGTTGTAACTGACAGTTAACAAACGCAAATAACTTTAAGAAAAGTGCATATTTCCATCTTCTCTCGATGTTGATGTGCAGTTCCCTTCCTTTGATGTTGGTGATATCCATGAGCGGCGGCGTTCGCTTACCATCAGGTGAATCATTTGCTCGTTAATTAATTTAAAAAAAAAAACAAGTTTCATCGTACAGAAACGATAATTGGCGCATAACCGCAATGGCGGTACTACCTTACAAGCCCAAAAGCCCCGCTTGCCCTACTAAGAAGTAAAATTTAGAAATCTTAATCAGCACATAATTCCCGCAACGCATAAATTTAAAAATAAATTATTTGGGAATTATGTGCTAATCAAGATTTATAAATTTTACTCCTTATTAGGGCAAGCCGAGCTTTTGGCTTGTGTGGTAGTACCGCCACTGCATAACCGATGTTCATTACACAGGTGAAACTGTTAATAACTTTTTGATACTGATAATCGACATGAATGTAATGCCGTTGATTACTGATAGGTTCCGACACGTGTAGTCGCGAGCTATTGTCGCTCTATGCATCTAATAAGCGACATAGCTGGCACTTCTCAGGGCATCTGGTCGCAGCCTATATCTCAATTAACACGGAAACGCCAAGACCGTATCGAGATATTTGAGAAAATACTCAAGATGACTAGTCCGGAGCCGTACAATGTTAACATAGCCGAGGCTGGCTGCAAGACGCGCACGTACCGGCCCGTCGAGCAAACATCTTGAAATTGTTGATTGGCTGCAGATACACTGCCTATTTGATTTGTACACATCATGTGATCTGATGTTCGTACATCATATGAGACGATAACACCGTAGTATTATTTCAATATCGCAATATCGATTCCTCAATCGGAAAGTATGTGCGTAAATTAACTTACTACTGGGACTTTATTTATTTCAGACAAAACTTTTTGAATGAATATGCACCGATTTTTAAACTTTCCTTATACTGCTTTAAATCTACTCTAAGCAACCATATGAATAAATTACACTTTCATTTTTCATATCCACATTTGAAAAACCAGTATACAATCGTTAAAAAAAATGTTTTTCATGTTTAATTTTTTTTTGATCACTCTTCAATACATAATATTATTTAATTGCACATACACTACTTGTGGTGGTTGACTAAGGAGAATGTCTAAGCATTAAGTCCGCCCTTTGTCATTTTAATGTTTTTTTTTGCATAAAAGCGAAAATAAATAAAAAATTAACAGTTAATTTATTGTTACTATTATCACGTTCATTTCAACTATAAAACAATCAGTGTTAAAAACATAATAATTAGTGTGGTGTCAGCTCTATGTGTGTATCATTAGCACACGTAACAATACTCGGTGTAGCAGCTAACGGGCGATCAAATACGTGAGATTTGCGACGTTGTAGTGCCGGCCTCTTATTCTGAGCTCGGCTCCATCTCGGCATCTCGAGTGCTGTCTACGTGGTATAATGATGTAGGGACTGAAGTTTGCGCTGCCCGGTACGGGGGAGCGGATTAGGCCCCGCCGAGTCCGGCAGCTTGTGAAGTTGGACGTTAGCAGTTAGTGTTCATCGGGAATTAATATGTTAAGTTGTCAAATTCGAGGCGTTTCATGGATGCCGCAAATTACGCGGAAAATTGTTAGCCGCTCAGCTGGATTGAATTTGAGGCAGAGAAAAGGTGTTATAGATAAACGATGGAATTACTAATCGATACGTTTGTGAAAGATATGATAATGAGAAAGAGTTTGAATATTTTTATGGCTGTCACAATTATTTTTTTTTGGGTATTCTGTATCTTATCACTGTCAATATGAAATGATTTATTAATTATGCAGGCCCTATGGAAAATCTATGTAAAGTTTGTTAACTAAAGCATATATTTTCTTAGGTAAAAACATATATTTTTTTATTAAAGTTGTTTACCCCATTAAATTTTTTGGACCGATGCAAGAACTACTTATTGATATTGGGTTGGTTCACTTCATTAAATATAGGATCTTAGGCTGATGGTAATCAACATATCATTGCGTTTAAAATAAAAAAAAGAGATAAAATCGATGGGTAGGTTTTATTTATATGACAAACTGCACTAAAATTATAAAACTTTACCTTTCCTATTTAAAAAATATTAGTTAATGGATATGTAAGTTATATCAGACTGCATATGAAATTATAAAGAGGAATTTACCTCTTCGCAATATTAATAAATATGGTAAATTGTCATATTTAGTAATGTTGCAAACAACAACCTTATAAAAAAAATCAATCACCACTACAAATTTACCACTAAAGGAGAAAAATAGAGTTCTGCAAAAGAAATCAAATCAAAAAGATAAAATAAATCTATAACAAGATTAAAGCGGAACCATTTTAATAGAATTGGTTCATGGAAATGTTTTCGCTACCTAATATCACACGTTTTGATCACATTAGTCCTCGCGTATTAACATCAAAACACGACTACGCGGAAATTGAAACCATCTTATATCGACAATGAACTACGAAACGGAACGAACGCGTTACTTATTCTTTAAAAAAATATGTTAGTACCTTGTATATACAGGGAACTAAAATAATGGCATAATTTTTTTGGACTTTCTTATAGCATGTTACAGTTTTCTCAGTTAGTTTTTAATAGCCATAATTCGTGCTCACATTTGGAATTGCAGGTAAGCAAATACGCGTCTATTGATGAATCTGGATGCATTTTCAACTTAGAAAGGTGAATTAGCATTGTGAAAAGTACACATCTTTTTTATATTTCTTTTCCGTATCTAAATAAATCTTTCAAAATTGAGTCTAAACATTGATAAATAAATGTAACGTCAAATTACAATGTTTCTTTAGAGTTATATCTTTTTGGATTGGCATTTTAATATACAATCTCATACGAATGTGACAATTAACAAAAACAGTCCCTCTCGCGAATTTTTTACTATTTTATTCGATTACTAAAAATATATTAACTGAATTTATTACATGTCAATTGCATTATTTTTTTATTGTGTATATGTGACAAAATGTAACCTATCCCACATAACCGAATTCGTAGCTCCATGTGATGAAATCACACGTAACAAGTTGTTCCCATATTACATCGAGATTATTAATTCGGATATGAATCCGATCGCCGGCGGGATATTCCGACTCATCCTTCGTCAACCGTTTCCCTTGCTACGCGAAACTCGCCTCACAGCAAACCAAATGGCCCTACGATACCTGTTAATTTGCCCTGGCGTGTGTTCGTTTTTTATCGATACCTCACACTGTCGTATTGACACTGTATCGAATTTCTCAACGTTTTCAATCAACGCGCCGATATATTCCTTTCACGCCTTGGGGTACTGAGCGATATTAAGGGTGTTACGTATTCATTTTACCTATATATATTCTATTTTATTTTCGCCCCAGGCCATCTTTATTACATTTGATATACATTACAACAATATCGTAAAGTCAGTTGCCTAAATATTGGAAGTGGTTGTACTGTTAACAGGACTTATATCGATCCAAATGCTAATTTTAAAGGTTGCTTTTTAACGGCAAAACTGAAGTATGCGATTTCTTATTCAATACATTAATTCTCGAGGAGTTTAAGACAAATATCAGGATAACATTTTCTGGATTAGATGTAGTTGTTGATGTTGTAATGCGTCTGCAAGCAACTTATTTATTTATTTATTTAAACTTTTGCACAAAAACAAAGTACAAGGTGGACTTTATGCCAAAAGCATTCTGTGCCAGTCGACCTTAAGGTGGCTCAGAGAAGGTAAGGTAGGTGCATAAGAAAGGTAAGGTAAGTAATAAGATATTATGTAATAAAAATTTAAGTATAATTCCTTGTACATATATTAAAATAAATACATGACAACAAACATCTATACATGAATATATATAATATAAATACATACATTTAACTTCGACAATGATTTTAGTCAGCTACTACTTTTTTAAATATGTGTTCACGAGTTTTAAAAGCGTGACGACTTTCGGCTATCCTAATTTTCATAGAAGAATGAACTGTATAAAGAAAGAAGAGTACATAAAAGAAGAAGAGTGTGAAAGACAGACAAGAAAGATTTTATGGCCCGACCAAAATTTTTGTCGTTAATAGATCAAAGGAATTGAAAGTGGAGAGATAAGTAAGACGGGGTAGTAGGAGAGTGCAGAATGGAATAAAGTGTTGTCAATGCTCTTAAGGAGCGTCTTTGACGTATAGAAAGCCATTTCAGTTGTAAACGGTTAGAAGAAATATGGTCGTATTTACGGAGATGAAAATGAATCGAATGCAGTTATCGACAATTCTATCGAGTTTATTGAGTAGATCTGTATTCATGTCAAAGTAGCACACGACACCACAGTTGATTAAATATTAAGGCCTGTGTGAGCATTTCTTTAGTTTTTGTAGGCAGAAAAAAATTTAATCGATAGAGACAACGGAGAGTATTGGTAAGTAAATAAATAGTTACTTTTTGGCTGACATGAACTTTCCAGCTAAGTGTCCTATCAATGTACAAGCCAAGGTACTTCACATTCTGGCTGATAGGTATGGGTATGTTATTAAATAAAATTGGGTCAAGATTGTCTAGATCTAGGAACCTTACACAATGTACGAGAGCTACTAATAACAATGGCTTGGCATTTACTTGGGTTAACCATCAATACCTATTAGCCCAAATCTTGATAGCACTTAAATCCTGGTTAATTTTATGAAGGGCTTCTGGAATATTGTCTATTGTGATCTGAGCGTACAATTGGACATCGTCAGCATATAGACAGTACGCACATTGAAGTTCACGAGTGATGAGATCAATAAAGATAGAAAATAAAAGTGGGGAGTATTACATTAAATTTAAGCAAATAATAAATTTACATTCCGTGAGTCTCCCGTTCTTTTCAAAGAAAAAAATGCTACATCTTGGTCCTGAAAAATACGTTGCAATCGAGATGCTGGGCAAGGAGCAAGGAGCTTTAGCGCTTCCAGTTTTCCAAGAATTGACAATCTATTTGCATACCACTTTGATTCGTGGCTATTAATATTCAATGGTTTTTAATTAGGGATATTGTATTTTAAACTTGTTAATCTTGTTGTTATTGTTAGGCCTTAGATCTTACAAACTTTCGCACTGAAATTATGACTTCGTCTTTGTTTTCAAATATGAAAGGATATCTAAGACCTCCTTATAACATTTCTCAGTCACTTCCGCCATTCAAACGCTAAAAGCGTTTCAGCCGCGTACAAAACTAATATTCAAGCGGTATATCTGAATACGTATCAAAGGCATAACTCCGCTGCCGTGGTCCAACCTATTTCGCTCGTACATTTTAAGGCGACAGCGTGTGATATGTAAATGTATGGTAATGTTGCGACAATTTGCGAAACTAGCGACCTCTATTCGCGACCTCCGCGCCCGAACTGTGCGGGCAACCCTAACTTCGGCGGTTCGAATTTCGAATACGGGATGTGGGTTTAAAATTAATATGTTTGGATTCCATTATGACTTGGTATGGGTCTGCGTCCCCATTTGCATCGGTTAATCGTATGTTGTCAGTTAGAGATCAGGTATGGGGGTTTATTGATCAGTTAAGACAACTGTTCCTGCCAAATAATAATAATATGCCGTGTATAAGGATTTGTTTCACGACCCTATGGACATTGTAGTTTTAAATATAATTGCACCTTTCATTTAACGAAAAAAAAATTACTGACTGGGTAAAAAAAAAATTGAGTTCAAGACAGAGTCATGCAGCACCTCCTGTTGCAAGAATAAACTGGGTCGGTGAATGTCTTTTAGAAGATTGACGTAATGATTTTGCTGACTGGTCGTCCACCTTACATTACCATTGTAAAGTATATTAAATAATAACGCCTCGTCTGATGTATCTAAAATCAACCAGGACAGAGACGGATAATTGTCAGATAAGGTTGGCTGCGTTTATTTTTTACCAAATAAATTTATAACCTAAGAATCATGTATAGTTTTTAAGTTAGTTAAATTTTTATGGTTAAAAATAAACACATGATGTGTTACGTGGGCATTTTACTTAACCTTACGCACAACCTTGCACATTTTTTTAATCAATTTAGGTACAAAAACATAAGCAAACGCAAATTCCGAGAATGTCAATACTCTAAACCATCCAACGTGACGGATACGGATTTAAAATATTTGGAAAATTATATTTCTATATTAACCGTGACCCATACGGAGCTGTAATATTTTGAGACATATAAAATAATAGTGACCGTGAAGTTCACGGAGCTGCACAATTCTGCCGGTAAACGTTGCCCGTATATGTCACGTAGGTGTGCATTAAGCGGTAAAAGAGCGTACCATTTCGTAATAGGATTCTTGCGAGTCCACCTCACGCTTTGTAGATACGGCACGGTGTTTGCTTTGCAAGCGTTCCGATTTAGCTGGGGTGCGTTTTGGATTTTATTTTTTATTTTATTTGGTACACAAAACAGCAAACAGTAATACAAGAATCACAATAAATGAATATAAAGCAAACAATTGTGTATTGTTCGTCAAAGAAATACGTGCACACAACATGCTATTTTATGATTAATTTATACTTATTATGACAAATGTTATGATGGTATCCAAAAAGAGAAAAATAACTAAAAGTAAATAATAATGACAAACCAACAGATAAAATAACATGAATGATGATGAATTATACTTGTGCAATACTACGTTTGAACGCACTCAACTTAAGGTGAAATATATCTCAAGATTCATTATTTTTGACCACTTTATTATAGGCTACACATATTCTATAAATCGGGCGATTTTTAGCGAACTTTTTTCTGCTATGAGGAATATAGAACAAATTTGCATTCCGACCGCGAAAATTAGTATTACAACTTATTTTCTCCAGTAACTACGTTTGGACAATTGAATTAATAATTTCGTACATATATACTGCATAGCATCGTTTCCTTCGGTCTTCAAGACTTTGCACTTTGAAGTGTTTTAACTGTTCCCCATACTCATGTAGTATTCTTTTCATGCCAAAGCGATACGATATCTTTCTTAAAACACTTTTTTAAAAGAACTTTTCTTTCACTTCTTCTTAAAGAATGTATTACATAAACAGGTGACCAAATCATCATTCAAAACCATTTCGAAACCAAATCATTTTAAGCAAAAGAAGTGTTTATGTGCGTGAGTGTAATTTTATTTTTTCCTCGCTTAGGTCTGCCTGTTGCTACGCTATCGCGCCGACCAATCGATCGTGGACAACGAAGGCCGCACGCCCCTGGACATCGCAGTCGAGCACGCGAACGCCGACATCGTCACACTGTGAGTGTCAGACATCACCGAGACGTTGTTTAACGTCACCGCCTCAGCGCCTGATCTCTTTCCGGTCGTCTCGATCATCCGTCCCATCGGGCTTTGAGAGTGATGGAAGAGTGAGTGCACCTGTGTCTGCTTGTGCAATATAACGTATCACTTGGTTCATCTCTTGTGGATTAGTCGTCGGAATCGGTCGGGAGATACATTGAATGTGTATCAAGGGATCTCACACTTGGCCATCTGATTCCAAACTAGGCAGATCCTTTTTTTTACGTGAGGGAAATGCCTACGCAGACGGGTTATGTCGGACTCGTACCGGCTAAAACTCCCACGATGTTCCATCTAGTCGCCTATAGGCAGGGTCACGGGACCGCTTTCGCCCACTTCTGCAACCCTGCTAGCGTTGGCCGCCTCCGCAGCCCCATCTCCGGTTGCCTTCTGACAACCCACTTCCTCTTCAGGTAAGGCGTGCTGAACATGGAGCACGCCTTCCTACTCGGCCTCCTTTGCAATGGCCAACGGACCCCCCCCGAGTTCGCTGGCTGGAAGCCATGGGAGCTACTGGCCTGCCACTTTTGAACCTGTGCCCAAAAGCGACAGGCCTCCCAGTCCCCAGCGGCGGAAATTGGTCTTGGGCTCCGCCGCTCACCATGTTTCGGCCGCGGAGGGTAGGAAGAACAGCGCATCGTAATACCGACACTCCTCTCCCCCCGCGGCCCCACCACGCCGTATCACCGGTACGGCCCCGCTGAGTCGC
>DWHO01003917.1:0-11517 GCA_018247575.1 Eurytides lysithous rurik
CCATGGGCGGCGGTAAT
Organism: Eurytides lysithous rurik; assembly: GCA_018247575.1. Classification (NCBI taxonomy): domain Eukaryota; kingdom Metazoa; phylum Arthropoda; class Insecta; order Lepidoptera; family Papilionidae; genus Eurytides; species Eurytides lysithous. The sequence continues at coordinate 18 of DWHO01003917.1, forward strand.
CGCTTACCATCAGGTGAACCGCTTGCTCGTTTGTCAGCCTACTACATAAAAAAAAAAGTCTACGGCGACGAAACGACGCAGAAACTACTTCGGGTTACGTTTGAAACGGCCAAACACCGCTCCAAAGTAATCAGTCGGTTACGTTTTTGTCCCTTCGTGAATAATTGCGGCAGTCACCTCGCTGACTATCATTATACCCAACTAGTCGTACAATATGTTTTGTACATACCCGCTCGATTGATACGTTTTCATCAACGATTTCTCGAAGCATAAATTGGCGGTCGGCTAAAACGATATTTTCAATTTTCTTAATCATATCCTCTGTATTCACCTCAATTTGGCGGCCTGCGCGATTTTCATTAAAGACGGTTGTTCTCCTTAGCTTAATTTCGTTAAACCGATATCTGATAGTTGTCATAGAAGGTGTACTCAGATGCATGGTAAACAGTATGCATTCTTGCTTTTATTTCTTCACGTGTTTTTCCTTCCAAAATCGGGGATGGAATTACAGATCGATACTGCGCTTTTTCCATTTCAGAAAAAAAAAGAATGCTGATTTTTTTTTAAATTTTCCCGCCTTTTTAAAAATGGGCTTAAAACGGTCGTATACATATTTTCGGCTAATGATATCAATACCTTTAGAAAACAAGTTCGTAACAAACAGACCTCGTATAGATAATTTTATAGTTCAAGAGAGGAAAACTTACGGTAAGACTTACAACCGCCTAAAAAAGTATTATCATGTAGAAGGAGACACAAAGATTTTCAATTTCAAGACATTGTGCGGCGGCCAACATTCGCATCTCAGTTCTATTGAAAATATTTGTGCTTCAAATATTATTATAGTTAACCGACTTCAAAAAAGCAGGTTTTCTTTGTATTGCAGGGTGGATTCATACTATTTCCAATTATGGAGCAATATCGCATGATTACTTTAGTATATATTTGTTAAAGATTGATCGTAGGTCTTAGGACTGAAAATACTAAAAAAGTATATGAATTGGGTTAATGTTTATGTAAATTATAACTGCTTTCAATTGACAGTTTTACAATTTTATTAAAAACCAATTATCATAATTCCGACGTTTGAGAAAAAAATGTTCGATGGATTTTCATCGTTTGATGCATACGTAACCAATAAGAGAAGAATTATATTTATAAATATTTATTAGAATACATTAACGTAGTGCTGTCAAATACTCCAATGTCTCAATTTGACTCGCTTCTAATATCTGTAAGGAATCATATTCGCTGTCTAACTGGTCCAATAGCATTGATCTTTCACGTATTTGATTCTAAAATAGAACAAAGCCAGATTAGGTAATTTAATAATTAAATAAATTACATACTGGGTATTCAAATTAGTTATTATGACCTCATCGAAGTCTCACTTTTTTTAATTAGATAAAAAAATAACTTTATATTTATTAGAACAAATTTAAATTCACCTTAATGTACTATATCTAAATGACGAACGAAAATGCATGGCACGCTTGCAACAGAACGCGCCATGCATTTAATTTAGAACCTGATTGTTTGCTAGTTATTGATGGCTTATTCATCTTTGCTAAGTTTTATAAAAAAGATATTTCATATTCAGATACGATGACATAAAAACAAATGCAAGCTCTCGAGTCTCGATCCAACAGAGTAAATAGAGATGCTTGCTGATGCCGCTGATGAATGGACAGCTTCTAAGTATCGATCGAAGTTGCAACTAAATCGCTGATTTTCAAAATGGTGGATTCCACAAAGGGTTACCTCACTCACATAGATAATTTTATCCTTGATAATCACATAAATAAAAAATGGAAATGTAAGTTTCTGCAATCGAATTGCAAGTCCGACATAAATTATATTTATACTAATTGAATCCTTAACTATTTTTATTATGTATGTCTAAACAATGATTACTTGCAATATAGCCTGTTCACTTTCTCTTTGCTTTGTTACCGATTTCAAAAGGTTCATGGATCCTATCGCTGCCATCTTCTGTCGTTCTACATTCTCGCCTAATTCTTTTAGTGTTTCAAACAAGTTGCTCATTATCTTTTCAAAATCTTGCACCTCTGCAACCAAAATTTATAGTACTGTACATTACTTATTTTCTTAATAAAATCAAATAATGTCTGTATTTTTGTCTTTGTCGGTTTGTTTCCGCTTTCATTATTGTTTAGTATTTTAACGAAAAAGAGTAATAAAAATGATTCGCCATAAACATCCTACAATCTTACTTCATACTCATCTAGAAAGCGCCGCCAGAGTCGTCGACTATATTAATAGTTTGTTGAGAGTAGTGATAATTTTCCTAAAGTCCATCACTCACACCACCCGAAAACAAAACTTGCCACTTTAATTACAACAACTAATGATAAAAATAAAATGACACTTCTAGATGTTATGAAAATTTAAATAAATTTAATGTATGATTTAACTAAACAAGTTCCTGACCCAACTTTAATAAGTCAAAAGCTCCCCATGTCAATTTTGGCTGAAACAGTCCGTTTATTATCGGTTGCGTGCGACTATTTCGAACATGTAAATAACAAAAAATATACATTATATATACTCACTTGTTTCATATTCTTTACATGTTTCTTTTAAATCTTCAGTGTCTTTAAGAACAAGAGGGTCTAATACTCTAATTTTATTTATGTCGTCATAATATAAATGTGCTTTTTGTAGCTCGTCAGCCATAATTCATCCAGCTATATAGGAAAGTATTTATTTGCAAACTATATTTAGGCTTTCACTAAATATCGTTTGAGATATATTTATAAACGACTTTTACGATAGCGTTTATGTTTTTTGTTATGAACAAGTTTGTAATATGAAGCTGTTGCTAAGAAACGCCTTAAAGGCGTCAACAATCACTCTATCCTTTAAAAACCACTAAATATAACGATTTATGAGTAAATGTCCTAGAAATTTGTTAAAGAACACAGCATAATAATCAACCAGTTTTAAAACAACAATATTTTAAAAAAAAGTGTATTTCTATAATTGACATCCCCTTATGAATATTTATGAATAAGCTTAAAGGTATAAGGTAAAAAGTATTTCATAAATCTTATTTAGACTAATGCTTTCCAAAATAAATTGATTTAAAGTAATATCGCAGGAAAAGGAAATATATTATTTAATATTTTTCTCACCTCGTAAATAGTTGTTAAAATTACTACAGTGTTTTATCTGTGTACATATGTCAATTTTAAAGTTTAAACGTCAGTACTAAAATTTTATTTTATTACTTTATTTACTACACTATTGAACTTATGTATAAGATACTGTATCGCTAGTTAAAAATGTTAAAGCAAACTGTCATGTTTTTGCCCTTTGTAATATTGTTGTTGATGCGTATTAAAATTAAATTTTGTTGTGTATTATAGTCAGTGTTTATTTAGTATATACAAACAATATTAACGTCACTTCTTATTTGTATACCTTTGTTTTTGTTTGTGCAATGTCCAAGATGTAATGATTTTAAAATAGTGATAACATGTTGCTGTATCTGTAAATTTCTTATTCGAAAAAAAAGTTTCAAGGCGTTTATATATTAACTTTAAAGGGCGTTTGTCTATTAACTTTAAGAAACTGTCATGGAAGGTTTAACACAAAATGAAAAAATTATCTGGTCCTGTTGGGAGGAAAAATCTCCAAGAGATGTTGTAAGAGAAGCAGCTGCTAAAGGGACTCATATTAATCTAGCTATTAAGTATTTAATGAACAAAAATTCATGGAATGAATCTTTGTCAATGGAATGGTTCTTATCGGAGGTAAATACATTATACTTTGTTTATTTTTTTTAAATAAAATGAATGATGGGTAAGGGAAGTGCCTGATGGTCAGCAACATATTTGTCCATGACTACCTAATGCATTGCCTGCAAGTTTAAATCTGTTTAGTTCTATACTATGTTTATCACCTTGAGATGTAAGATGGTATATATAATAGCCCAGTAATTACACTGGAAAAGTTGCCCTTAAAATGGAAATACAGTAGTACTTGTACATTAATGCTTGCAGTAGTACCTTTCTATTACTACAATTAAGATGAACCTTATGATACCTTTAGTTTTGGCATATTGAAAATTGTGGATCACACTTTCTTTTTGTGTAAGTAATTTACTTAGTAAACATTTTACAAGTTGGCAAATTTCAGGTTAAGGCATGGACAATCCAGCTCCTTGCCCGAAAGCAAATATTTAAAGTACTGCATATTTTAAACAAAGTTAACATTAACCCTGAAGACCATCTAATGACGATAGCAGCTTCATCTGCTGAAATAGAGTATAGAGATTTTATTGTAGACCAAATAGAGAAAATTTCAAAAGATATTACAAGTGAAAATTTAGAAAGATGGTTGAACTTCAAAAGGCATTGGAACTTACTCAGATATTTGGAAAAATCTTTTGAAGTGGATGGTACATTTAAACAAAACAAAGTTTTCGGTGAGAGGACTGACAGAGTATTTGTCAATGAGAGTGAGATTAAAGCTTTGACAATTGAGAAAATTGAAAACTATCCTAGTCACTGGAAGAGTTTGATAGCTACTACTTTGTTTTTTAATACATTTGGTAAGTAATGTAATACAGTTTTTCTTGTTTGAATACCATCAAGTCTTTTTTTTAACTTTTCTGGCATAAAAAGGTAAGATGTCAATATAAATACCAAATACTATACTTTTACTAGAAATTATTTCTTAATCATTCATGCAAAAACCAATTATTTTTATTACTGCATAAAAGTCAAGCTAACATATTTTAAATTTATAATATCAATAAGGATGTGTGGACACTTAAGCTGCTTGCTAAAACTTTTGATTAAATATTAATATTTAATTAAAGTTTGTTACAATTTTTATTTACTTGTGTTTATTTTGCAAGAAATATTAGGAAGGAATCAGGATCGACTGCTTCAGTAATATTTTCTATTCTTTTACATGTATTTTCTAGTTAACTCAATTATTTCAAGTGTCAAGATTCAAATGAGTGGGTAGTGGGCAAAGGCTAGAATCAATGTTAACCCTCTTTGCATAATGATACCTGAGAGAGAGATATTAGAATAGTGTTGAATGAAAGTAATTTTTTGTTTAAAAATTTAAGTATTTTAGTATTCTTAAATGCTTATATGAATTTTTCTTATGTTGTAGAATTTTCATTACTGGATTTTTCTTCACCCCACCAAATGTGGAGTTACCTTCTGGAAAGGAACAAGGCCATGATACTTGTTCGGTGGATCAATGTACAAACATCAGAAGTTGTTCGAGATATGAATGCCAGATACAATTTTTTCAATAATGAAAACTTTGTTAGCAAGTTTTTGAATGTTGATACAAAAGGATTTAGTAATGAAGTTCTTATTAAATTGGACAAAGTTTTTCGTTCATGGCCAATTACAAATGAAATGATTGAAAATGTGTCAACAAGTCAATGTTTTGCATATACAAAGTTATGTATATATGACACTCTCTGCTCTTATGGCATTGTGAATAAAGAGGAGTGTAGAAATTTATATCTGATTATTTCCAGATTAGCACGAACTCAAAACTTAAAACAAATTGATGACATATTCACTGAGTCTTGTGCTACTATAAGCAAACAAGAGTTTTATGTTGAGCTTGCAAAGTATTGTGTGAAAAACAAACTTTATAATGTGCTTACTATGTGCGTCGAAGGCCATATATTGGACACTGACTTGTCCGAAGTGGAACAAGAAGCCCGCGACTGTATAGAATTGTGGTTATTGTTCAAAAGTATTGAACAGACATCTGATAGACAGAGCCATGTAGTACCTGTTTATAAAACTTGCCAACAAATAGCGAAAGATGATATTGAAAATTACATTTCATCAAATCCTCATTTGGTGCTTGGCATGATATTGCTTGAGGATGACGCAAAATTATTTGACATATTTTCCAAGGAAGACTTCTTGCAGTTCAAGGACTTCAAGCTACCCAACAAAGGGTATAAGCACAAACTGCCCCATTTGTACAATGTGTATAAGAAATTCGCGGGCGGCAATCAAATGTATGATTCTAAAGATGTGAACGTGTATCAGTTGCTTTCAGGGTACCGTGGCTTGGATGTTTCGAAGATATTCGAATTCCAATTGGTCAATCAGAGCACGAAGAGCGTATTGAGTGAGAAGTCGGACAGAAGGAGCTTGGGCAGCTTGCTGTCAAGTGATGTCGACGTTCGTGGTGGCATCAAAGCGCTGTCGCACAGATCTATCGACATGCCCGACTTCGCCAACGAGAAACTCATAAAACGATACGGATACGTCGCGAAATTGAATCACGTTTACTATTTGAAACAATATCGGCCGTGCAACGCTAGCCAGGCTCTGGTGGCACAGCAGTATCAGACCTACAACCGATTGCAAGAGAAAGGTATTAAGAGTGCCTGCTGCGAGGCCCACGCTTTGGCGTTGCAAAACTGGTCGGACCCGGCGATGGCAGCATGCGCCGTCTCCTTCGTAGCGATGATCGGATGCAACCCTACAAGGTGCAGGGTCCATATGTCTGCCGCCAAAATGATAAAGCACTATTTATCGGTGGCCAAAAACATGTCGGAGGAGAAAGCCAACAAAATAGTCAACGATTTCATGTCCAAACTTATCCAGAGCAATGATCAAGCGGCGAAAGACATCTTGCAGTATTTAGAAGAAATCACCATGTACAAGCTGAAGCAGATTCAGGAATCCGAGGGTAGATTCGACATCGCGCTAGTCCTGTACGAATCTCAAACAATGGTGAAGTTCGCGATACTCCACAATCTGCCATTACCCGAGATGCAGATAAGGGAGTTTGTTAGAAATAACTCATGGTTTAATTTCCTGCTTTTCGGCGACGTCTTTAGATATCCTCTAGCGCAGATGCTTCAGCTGTCGCAAGAATTTGAAAGGCAGTCTTACGCAGAACATCTGAAATATATCATGCTACATAAGAATACCGAAGAGGAGAAAGATTTCAAATCAATCTCAAGCAACGGCCAAAGAAGATTCTCCAGACTGAATTCTATGGAAGTGGTAAGAATGTTTGTTTTTCTAGAGAGAGAGAGAGAGAGAGAGAGAGAGACAGAAACGCTTAAGTGTTGCAAATCACTGTTGGTATTTATTTGTCAATACCGTAGTGCGATAATAATTATAATAGCGTCGCTTACCAAGTAACCAAAGGTTAATATGTATAATGGATGTCAATTGTTTGTTATTGACAATGAAGACGACATTGATGGGACATAAAAGTTCTAAACTATACGCATTGCCGTATCCGGTTTAAAGGGAAATATTACTAGAGATATACCACTTGACAAGTACATGTGTTTTGAACTATTTAGTCGAGTTCAAAATACTATGAGGTAAGTGTGTAGTATGTGTGTTGTTAATATGCTTACAGAGTCCAACACAATCCGCATCGTTCGATTTCCCATCGAGCGTGTATATGGGCCGTGAGCTGTGGGAGGTGGCAGCAGCCTGCCACGGCCCAGAAGACCCCCCCGCCGCCCTGCTCAGAGCGGCAGACGTCTGCAGAGAGTCCTTGTTGGTGCTGATCGCCAGCTGCTATGAGGTATTTCTTATCTCTTTCCGTGTCTCTTCTTTCTGGGACTGTGTTTGCCTTACAAGGTCTGTGGCTATTTGATCAGAGCCAGTTTTGACCCAAGCCTAAGTCAAGTGACATATTTGGAGAAGAACCAGTGAACTGAACCGTACACATGACTAAAATAATAGAATTATAATAACGATTTAATCTGCCATGCTCAAAGAATTCGTTCAGGTGAACGACCGTCGTAATTAAGATATGAATACCTAATAATTTTAGATAATTACAAAAAAAATACTGTTTAGTAGAAACAGCCATTCAAATGTGGTCATCAAAAAATAATGATGGTGCTGGATATCATTGTGTATGAGCGTAATGATTTCCAGGTGTTAGCTGCTAGAACATTACAGTTCGTACCGTTTTTGTTTGTAAAGCTGCAAAAATGTACTCGCACTTTGTGAACAAACCGGCCATTTTGTAGGTAAACCACTTGCTCAGTTAGGAACGTCTCAAGTGAATTCTAATAAGAGAGAGGCCGTCAAAGTGTAATTGGATGTAAAAGCATTTGTCCATTATTCTTGAGAAACTCGTTCGCAGCCGAATGCCGTCGACGTGCTCTGGGCGCAGTGGATACTTGCATCCATCGACCCGCCAGAGTGCACCAGAGCGGCTTTGCAGTCCAAGATTTTTCAGCAGCCTCTCTCCGAGCAGTTCCTGAAAGTGGCCGAAGTCTGCCTCGTCGAAGGTTACGTCGGCACCCTCCACGAGTCTATGCTTGTGTTTATGCCGGTAAGAGTTGGAAGCTAAAAATAACGCCCGTATTTAAAGCCAAATACGCTTTTCGTGATCATATTACCACTTACCTTCTGCATTCAATAATCATATTAGCATAAGTGTAGTGTGTGTTTTTGTTCAAATTCAACAGGCACATCGGAATTTTAACAAATCGGATAGTCGCGGAGTTGTAACATTTATTTTAATAATTTTATGACTTCTTTGTTACTTTTGTGCCAGAAATCGTTAAGATTATTAAAATATTATTTACATTATGTCATGTACTAAAATGCAATGCACAATGCCACATCAAATGCTTTCTCCAAAACAGTTTTTCTTTTTGGGGACAGACATGAGTATAAATTTCACAATTAAAAAAAAAATAAGCTCACCTGATCGTGTGAGTAACATTTTTAAATAAAATTAATTGGCTTACCATCAGGCGGCAGACTTACTTCTAGTCGCTGTGTTGAAAAAAAATCTAACTTTCCTTACACCACGATCTTGATAACTTTGAGTTCTGTATTCAGTGATGTTGGTATAAAATTCCAGGATAGTCCACTCACGCTGCTCACTTCGTTCCTGTTCCGATGCATCAGGCAGCGTGTATTCGACATCGAAACTTCCAGAATCCTGACAAACTTCCTGCAGCAGTGCCAGCGCAAATATAGCTCCGACTCCGCCGGGATGCCCTGGCATATGTCCAAAGACACTTTACAGAAGATCGCCGTGGATCTGGTCAAAATTGCCCTCAGCCACAGTTTCGACAGCGCCTACCATCAGAGAGAGTTCCTTAAATGCTTAGCGGACGTCCAGTTCGAGAAGGGATTGATGGGTTGGTGTTGTCCCTTATAATTTATTTGTGTTATTCGAAACTTTGCTTAGAAACGTTAGGGATGAGTTCTGAAATGAATTCTTCATAGTAGCAGAGAACTAGTCGTATTTTGACTTTTTCTCTTTAACCTTTAGTTTTTATATAAAAATCTAAACATGCTATACCGCTAATAACCAACATATCGTTTGACTATATTTGACGTTTTTTTATCGCTGTCAACAATTTGTAATGATGTCATATATGCTATGAATGTTTTTATTTCATTGACTACAGCATAAGTAATGACGTCGTCGTCACAAATAGGGTCATCCCTAATTGTGTACAAACGATTGAAGACCAGCGCAAAATTTTAACTTCAAGGAATTGACATGAAGCGACATACAATTTTGTAACTGTCAATCGGCAATTTACCTTAATGAGTAGAAAAAAAATAGAAATACTGAGTATATAGTCAATCGCACTATTCCTCACTTACAGGTTTGTAATTCACTCATAATATTTATTTCATTCTAATGTAGTATTTAAATACAAGTGCTTATTATTTTCAGTGCCGACGCCGAACTTTGTGATCCTCCACGAAATCATTCGGATATCGATGCAGACGTCATTGGTAGTCAATATACAGAAACTGCTGCAGGAAGACTGCGAGGGTTACCTCTCGGACTGCATACGCATGTACACAGACAACAAAGACTACGACGTGGCGCTCAGAATCGCCAAATTGGCGGGGTTGCCGGTCAACGACATTTTGAAGGCGGAGTGGGCCCACAAACACGAAATGTTGCTCGCGAGGGACGTCGAAATGGAGGACAAAGATTTGACCCTGTTCATCGCAGAGAGCAGCGAGGCTTTTAAAAAGGCGTGCGTCACCTTCCAAGCGGCCACTGAATTCCTCACACAGTACGCGAGCGCCATCGCCGATCCCGCACAGAGATTCTACTCCTACAGGATAATCATGAGCTGGTTCGAGGGCAGCCTGGAGTACGGGAGGAGGCGCGAGGAGATCGAGCACATGATGTGGTGCGCATACTTCCAAGTGGAGAACCAGGAGAGCGTGTTCCTCAACAGCTACCAGAGCATCCTGCATTTCGTACTGTCCGGGCAGAAGGACCGAGCTTCGTCGAACAAGGTCGGGCAGCTGAATGCGGAGAGGCCGTTCTCGGCAACGCTGCACGAGATCGAGGTGGAGTCTGACGTCGGGAATATTGAGAATGTAGTTGTGCTGGAAGAGCCAGACGCGATAGACAGCTGGAGGAGGGTGGTGAGCCAGCTCCTGGAGCTGAGACTCCTCGTGGCGGCCTTTCGTCTATCCGCGTTGTTTAAAACCCCGCCCGAATATAGGTATAGGGGACCCGTATGCCCGGTACAGATAGTGAGGACATGCCTCCGACTGGCCGAGGGCACTTGCTCCCCGTACGAACTACCGCAGGAGCTACGTTTGGTCATATCGTCGCCATCCTTGCAGCACAACTTAACAGGTTAGTTTGTAACCTGTTCAAATTCTTGTATTAACCCCTTGCGCAATTAATTAATGAATATGTTTGCCCATTCCTATACTGAAAATAACATCCTAGTTATTATAATAATTATCACCTGGCATGTTATTTTCAGTATAGGAGAAAATTATCCTTGACGTGCATTGCATGTCAAGATAGCGCAAGAGGCTAAAATAGTAAATATCTTAATACATTTTTTACGGCGTTAAATATATTTAGTATCGGAAATGTAGGAACAAGGAATATGTTATACTCTCAAGTCACGTTTATTACATTCAAATGTATTTTTAAATATATGTAAGTAAGAATGGGTAATTTGTTATCGTTGATTATAATGATTTCTTCTATTTGAATACTGTCTAACGTATCCGGGCAAATTATTTGATCACGTTTGCGACGGAAAGCCTAACAGAAATTGTATGTGGAGAGAGGTGATGATGATGTCCTCCCGACCGTTTCCAGCCAGGGCGGCCGATCCACAAGAGATCAGCCAAGTTTTCAGGATATATTGTAGTGCACAAGCGTTTTTGCAGGCCCAGGTGCACTCACTCTTCCTTTACTCTCATAACCCGATGGGATGGATAACCGACACGACCAGAGAGAGACCAGGCGCAGAGGCGGTGACATTAAACCGATCTCTGAATAACGACTTCTGCAATCTACCGCTAGATGGCGTCGATAAGAAGTCGGGATCGACTTTTTACATCCACAACCGGCGCATGGATCATCTTAATTTTCAGGCAATCGGATGATCAGCCCGTAATGCCCTAACAAAACCAAGAACAACAACACAAAGTCATTGCCCTTCGCGGGATTCGAACCCACGACCTCCGATTTGCAAAGCGCGGGCCTATAC
>DWHO01003918.1:0-11517 GCA_018247575.1 Eurytides lysithous rurik
GATCCGGATACATAAATAGCAGCCCTCGTACTCGCAAACCGCAAGCAAAACCGATAGATCAACAAATACGCTTTGACTTTATATAAGCATCATAATAATAGAGTTAGTAAACAGTTTCAGTTTAACGAAGTTAAAATTAAACTGTTAAGCTGGTTAGGGGTTAGGGGGTAACTGTTAGAGTCACGCAGTAACTCCTGATGCTGCCGAAAGGGCCTGCTCGTGCCGGATAAGTACCACAACCTCACAGAAAATTGGCGTAAAATGGAAGTATTTGTGCTTCTATGTTTCGCTTGTGGATGAGGTGCCCGGTGGCGCACCCCCCTTTCTCTTCCTTTTATTTTCTAGCCTCCCTCTTCCTTTTCATGCATCCGCCTACGCTCTGCTTCCTTTCCCTTCTAAAAATTCCCAGTAACGATTATTGCTTTTCGTCAGGTGAGCCGCTTGCTCCTTTGCCTGCCTACTCAATAAAAGAAATACGCAAACTTGTCTTGATTTCAACAGTGGGTAGTTCCGCATTTGATTTTTTTCCGTTTATAAAGCTAGATAGATAGCTGCATTTATACCAAAATCATAGGGTCTGTCGTTCTGGTACTTTCCCACAGAAGAAGAAACACATTTCAACTTTATACTACTGGTAAATACATATTAAAAAATTGGATATATTAATAATTGGAATTAATTTTTATTATAAAAACCTTTTTTTTTCATAAAGTTACTGCCGTAGAGTTATTAGTATAAGACTGCATTCCTTCTCTATTTTTTTCTAGGCACGTGCGAGATCCACATCTTTGTTATATCTTTCAATGTGTATAAGTTCAACAAACTTTATATGGCGGAGATTCTGTACAGATGGCCCATAAGGAAATACTTTTTTTGTGCCTTTGGTGTTTATCTATATATTTTGTTTAAATATTTACAGATACGAACAAATTCAAAATGTTTGTATTATTCACACCAATTTTTTTGTATTGATCAGTTTAACATCTATCAATCAAGTTAATAGAAATTAACTAAGGTGGAGGTGTTTTTAAGTCATATTTTTTGTCTTAACAAATGTTATTCACATTTGTACAAATAATATAAATTTATCATTTAAAATATTGGAATGTTGGATGGAAATTTTTCTTTGTCCCATTTAGTAATTCTTTTATACGCCTCCAAATTTTTAGTTTATTTAGACTTGATAAATGGTGGATTTCGACATTTTTCTTCTTTTTTTCTGCGAATTAAAAATCGATATCAGATAAATGGTTCTCGGTTGATCAACGTACGGACGAAGCGACAGAAAGAGGTATATTAAGTTTTATAACAAGTTTATATTTGGTATATTTATAAATAATTAAAATTTCTTCTCTTCAATATATGTAACCATATTATGCATTCTCTATTCATTGCATCTGAATAATTTCAAACACTGTAAGTACCATACGAATTTTATCTTTTTTTTTTAGTAAAATTTAATAAGAATTTTAGTAAAATGATGTTTTAACCTAAATATAAGCAAAAAAAATTATATACTATATTTAAATCTTGAAAATCTTAATATGTTTCAGTTTTGTTTCGTTCCTACTTTTTAAAGCAAAATGATGTCTAGCTCCATCTAGTGCGAGTCTTGGACAACATGTTTAGGTTTCATTTACAGCGTGTATGTCTATTCTTAACAGTCAGTCATTTTTATTATTTTCCAATAGGCGGCGCTTCTTTCTTGCTATTTGTCGCCAGTAAAAAGCCTTTGTATTTATTTTCATGTTGTTTAAGAATGGTTGTTTCTGAAATGACACGGGGAGAGTAATAAATTCGGAAATGAAAATTCCATTACAGATATACAACTTCTTGTCCAGAGGATCGTTTGTTTATGAAAAGTTCAACTTTTAGTCGTAGATGCAGCAACCATACTAAAAAAAATAACGAATGTTATAATCCCATTTTTATACATTGTTATTAGAATTCAAAATTTTTTTCTTATCAATTTAAGTTTTTAAATTGGTGCTTAGCCTATACGTAGTGCATACAGCACTAAATATAGGCTAAGCACCTAATTCCAATTTTGTGGCTGTTTTAAATAATTTCATGGGCAATTTACAATTTAAGTTTAAATTGAAATAACAATATAATTTTTTTTACAAAATTTTCAGACAATTTGTCGCTTCTCATTACTTCACAATAAAACAGTATTTGCGCATATTTTAATTTTATATGAAATTACAAGTTCATTTATCAAAAATAAAATAGGATATGTATTTATGCATTATAAGTATAGATGGAAACTAATTATAAGTGTAAGATGTGAACTGATGTTTGAATAATATTCTCTTCAAACAAAAGTAGTTCTAAAACTTATTACTGAATAATTTGTTTTGCGTCTGCGTTTACACGGGTAACACCTTTAAATGAGAGTTCATAAACTAAACATCTACAGTTATATTGCGTATAGACACGGATATGTAGAGATGTCTCTAAAATCATATTTATGAAATATAATTTATGTACTAATACGGTGAGAGAAAATTTTATTCCTCTTTTACAGCTTATTGCGCGCACCGGAGAAGCGTAAATTTTTGCAGAGTTGACCTTTAATCTTGAGGAGAATAGCATACATAAATATGTTGTAGTGTTATTCTATAAGTATCTTGTTACATGATATTTATAGTATTTATTGTGTTCCTCTGTTTAATAACTAAGTTAAATGTAATATTTCTCGATTTATATAATGATCATTAAGTAATAAGAAAATGATACAGCTGCTTAGTTAGGTCTAATATCGGTAGCAGTACAGTAGTTTAATATTATATATTATTTCCTTTCTTGTACTCCGTCGGCGATCTATCACGACGATCTATCGATTATATCTAAATTTCAGTAATAAATTAATAAAACGTCATTGTTGTAATATGAAGCGCTAGAGAAGATCGTTTGAAACCTGGAATATTTTCATTCGAATTGCTGTTTAATTCTTTTCGCCCCTCGTACCGCAATGATTATTCAAAACAATGCCGAGTTATACGTGCGCGCTGAATATACACGTTGCGCTGGTTGCAGTTCATTATGCTTCCCAATTACCATCGGTTTCGTTGGGGTAGTGTTGCAACGAAGGGTTGCACGGTGGCAGTGGAGGGTTGAGGGCGCCTGCGCGTTGTCGCGGTCGATCGCCGGAAGCACCACGCGACCGCCACGTGCTTTACCGAATCGTGAGCGATTTCTTTTATAAATACTTGATGATAATTACGTATAGAAGACGCATCGCCACTCCCGTGTAATGTAAGTGACATCACCAAAATCCTATACGTAATAGACGTCTTCCGTATCTTCAAAAACAGCGCCTAGGTTATCTGATCAAAGATTGTCCAAAATCTGAAGAAGAGACATTCTCTTTATTCTCTGCTCTCATTTTATTTTACTTCTTACGATACAAGGTATCGAAACAAAGAACTAAAATTGATTTCGCCACCGTTATTGCCATTATTGACGTTTTTGTATAAGAAATTAGGCTAAGATATAATTAGAGTTAGCGGTTCATTTTTGTGCATGCACGATTGCGGACGTCTATTCTCTACGACTTAAAGTACTTCCGCTAATAACTCCTTGCCGAGGTTCAATTCACGACTTGGCTGAGGCGGGCCAATGAACCAAGCACGTCATTTCCTTCTTTCACCTTTCATTGAAAATGTTGATATCGTAAATTTATATTGATTATTAGATGGGTTTTTGAATCATTAAAATTAATATTTCACACAATCTCAAATATAAAGTTTTGACTCAATAACTCACTCTAATAATAGCAATTATGAAAACAGTCTGTGTACAATATTTATGAGATAAATGACTCGATTATAAGGTGATATATTATTGGTTGGGTATATACACTTCGTGGTTTAATACATACCATGCAATTAAACCAGTGTTATTTATGGTTGGAATGATTAAAAAGTCTATTAATTTACCTTTAGACGTAAGCTGTCACTTAAGAAATGAGTGCTACTTAAACAAAAAACAAGGCTTTTATTTGGGATAATACTTGTTAGCTAAATACGACTAATAAATGAACTCGATATACTTTGAATACAAAATAAATGTTAATATTGGTTGTAATAGTTCGCATGGAGTCGAAGGTTGTGGTTAATACAATTGCTTATACAATGATACTGAGTTTGTTTCGAGTTAGCGGATGCCAAGCGTGAAATGGCTGAAACGCATTAGGACTTTTCGCGTTGACCTTGACAGAGAATAGGAAGGAACAATGCATTTTCAACCCTCGGTGGGTCGGGTAGGCGTGCAGCGATAGTCCCGAGATCCGTCGGGGTCGGAGGCGAGCGGCGGGGCGCAGTGAGACTCCGCCCGCGCGCCGCACCGCCGAGCTGTCAAACCGCCTCCGACGGGCAATCGGCTCTCACGTCTTACGTGCTCGCGACTCTGCTCGTTCGCGGTGACAGTGTGCGCTCGCGTTATACAATTCGCATGACGGCAACCGTCCGCACGAGATGAACGGCAGCACGACGACGGTGAGCGGCGGCGCCGTGAACGGTGCCAACGGCATCGGGGCCGCGCCGCGCACCGCCACGCTCGGCACACCCAGCAGCTACGCGTACACATCCAGCGGCTCACTGCTCGGAAGGGGAGGCACGGCGAGGCCCGTCCCGCCCCCGACCCTGCCCAAGTACAGCGGATCCTTCAGCGCTGGCAGCACCAACGGCTCTGGTGGCCTCCGTGAGCGCGATAGAGAAGGCACCGGCGGCTCACACCGCCTAGCCAGCCTGGAGCGATTGGCTTTACGCCAGCGCATCATAGAGCAGAGTTCCAATAATCAGCTGTCGAGTACAACCTCTCTCAACACAACGACAACCAATAGTGGACCCACCGCGGCCATGGTCACCCTCACCGACACTGCCACGGTGAGTCTACGCACCCTACCGATTGCTCCCCTAATCGCTAAGTTAACGCACGCACCCCATGGAAGGGAAGTTTTGTTATTTTAGTGTAGCCCTCTTGAACGAAGATTCAATCGGTGTTTATAGAACTTGTCGACGTTTTACTTCAACATTATTTTTTTCTAGTTTTTTTAGTGGGTTAAAAGTGAAAGAAAGTACGCATTTATTTGTAAAAATATCACCAGTACACAGTAGGGGAGTCGTTATTAAAAAGACAATTAAAAATTATCGCAAAAGCACATCTATAATCAATTGGAAACATCAAGCTGTAGGAAATATTCTAAAAATTTATCCTAATATCTATTAAAAAGAAGTTGAGCGAGTAAACTTTTTAATGACGTCCATTAAATCTAAAATAATTTTAATCAAGATACCGTTACTCGCTGAGAGTGCAATGAATAAAATGTCATGTACGTGTTAATATGTAAGGTTTTTAAAAATGCTCGCCTTCATAACGGGACCGTCGTCGCTACATTTCCTTACGTGATGTATTTAAAAAGAATCAATTGACAGTTACGCGACCTAATTACTGCAGTGATTGTTTTGTTTTCCTTTGATTAGTTCTAAGTGTTAAATATAATTAGAATGTAAACAAATCGTTAAGAAAACTTTTTGGATAAAACTAATTCCTTGGCCCTGGTAATAAGTCAGATGCTTCGTGAAATTGTTATGCTGATGTAGCTTACATAAATATGGAGCCTGTAAAATAAATCAACAGGTTAAGGAATAACTTCCTTATATTTTTTTATCGAGAGGAAGAATTATGACTCATTCCCGGTGTATGTCGTGATCAGCATCTGTACGAAATGTTATTGCTGTTTCTTATTTCTCTGCGTAAGGATGTGGGCTGGTACATTCCCACACAAGTTCCTTGTGTGATAGGACTGGTCCCTGCGGGGAGGACTGTGCAGGTTACTGACCCCAAGTCTTACGGGGTTAAAAATAACCCGTGCAGCGGCGGCCATTCTGCTCGCATGTGTCGAATTCACTAAACAGACATTAACTGTTTCATGGTCGCGTCCTGACCTGAAAGTTCTCGGAAGGCTTACAAAGAGCGCCACATACAAAAAACTTTGGCGGTTTTTTTGCATCTTCATACTTTGACCGATTCGTGGACATGGCTTGCTATTGTGTGTTAATTTTTTCTCTTTTCAAAGCGACAGATTTTTGTTTTACATATATTCATATATCAGTTTTATCCCATACTATCAACGTTTTGAATAATCCATCGATTGTTAAAGCTTTGTTGCTGTTTACTGTCGTTTCTTGGAATTTTCGTTATCAGTAATTTCTTATCGTAATGGGCGCGTCGAGAAAGCTCGGAAGATAAGACAGGAAACAGACTTTGTATTTGTTTAAACAACGCTCTTTAAGTTATACATTACGGATTTTTAAAACTTTATGCGAACCCGCAAAAGCGGTTAGGGCACGTTCTCCTGTTGCATTGTTGCGCTCGATGTGCAAGTAGCATAATGTGCATTGTCTTCAATTTATTTTCGACTTTATCATGTAGGTGTTAAGGTTCAAATTATGTTTTCTTAATATGAATGTTATTTCATTTTTAAGGATAACTATCAGCTTTTGTGTGTCTGGTGGGACTAAGTGTGACGGGTCGGGATCCTTTTGCGTCTATACGTAGTTATATCCACAATTAAATTATACCTGAATAAACGTGGACGTTTTACACGTAGTGTATTTTGATTCAAAGCATATTGATTGACATTTAAGCTGTAAAATTAATATATTGTGTTGTTGTTTATTAAAGTTATATAGTGTAAAAGTAATAAAAAAATCTTATATATATATATATTCGCTCATTGATAAAGATAAATTTTTCACTAATTCAATTCACTAAAGCGGTAACGAGCCATTACGAAAGTGTCTCTGTGTATAGGTTACTAAAAGGTGTTTTGAAGTGTGCTCGAGTAAAATGGCGATGTATTCGCCCCGTGTGTTGGCCGCGTCACTAGGGCGCTTGTGTGCCCCGCCAGCCGGCAGCCGGTACTGCCTGTAACTTAACCTCAAACTGATACAGACGCGAGTGTGCCTCATATTAAAACGGCTGGTTTGTTTCAAACAATCTTAAATATCGTCGCTGTGTCAAGTTCTTGTAACTTTAATGTTTACAGTTAACCACTCTCCTCAGTTGTGTACCCAGCTAGTATTAAAACTTAGCCTTAAAGTCGAAATAACACGAAGAGAGAAACGAACGTGAGGGACCGTTACAAAAAAAAAAAAAACAAAGCCGTCTCGACTAACTTGAAACGATATGAAGTGCGAGTGATTGTTTTGGCGATACAGTGATGTCGAACGAATTTGTTCGTAGTTTGTGATTGTTGGAAGCCAAGCGGGTTTTCGTCGAACACAGTGGAATTCGGATGGACGAAGAATGGAAAGCAGAGCTGTGACTAACGGCGCCGTTCAAACGAAGTTGACTAGATGCGCTAGTAGCGTTGGCGATTGTGGCAATGATAAAACAAAAGCGGGTTGGTCGAGTCCTCGCGAGATTTGGCGGAACCTGTCTCTGAGGAGGAAGGCGGAGGTAAATTTCATTTCGATTCGCCGCAAACGGTAATGTGTATTGTTTATGGATCGAAAGCGGTAGGTCGTTATTGATTTGCTGTCAATGCTATCGGGCGCGGACGCGACGACACGTGAACATGGACAAGACTGCATCGGCGCCTGCTGATAAATATCTATATTTAGGTATAATTGCAACGCTGGTGGATATTCTAAATGGCCGTGTCATGAAACTATCTTATGGAAGGGTAAAATTGTTCTCTTATAAATAATTGCAGAAGATTTTATGTCTATCTCGAGCATGATAGAAAGGATAAAAAAAAAAATGAACATTCAATGTCGTATCGTTTCACAGTGTTAGATTCGTTTCCTGATAAGTCGCGTATGTCGAACCTCTACATATATCCATTTTCATATCCTTGCTGCGGGTCGTTGACTTGGTCTATATAACAACAAGTCGCAACTGCATTCGGCGCCTCGGCTTGTTGCACATTATCTGTAAATGGCGAATGCGTCTACGCCTCGCTCGCAAACTCTTTAAACTATAAATAATTTAATAATGGTCACACGCACGTAAGTGCCACTTTTGATAACCTTAACTTGCCTGCTTCTATAAAGTGGTCTTAAATATAACAGCATTGTAACTTTTAAAATACAATAGGGGCACATTTTGCTTTCTTCTTTTCAGGCGATTTATACATAATTATGTTCATATCCGACAAGGATATGATCATAATCATGTCAAGTGTTACGTGCTAGTTTTGCAAATATTTAGTTGTATAACATCTTATAGTATTCCTATATTTAGTTGTATATTTTTAAAGCGAACGATTGCGGTTTGAATGTGGTCAAGAAACACACGTGTCAGTGAATATCGTAGTATGCAAGATACCAGTCGTAATGACTCGGAGTGGTTGATTATATTACATAATGTTGTTTTTATGTATTTGATTTCAATTACACTAAACCTTCTGGTAAAACTTTGGTTATAGATAAGTAACTAAACGTTTATGTGTAAGATGTACATATATATATCTTATTATTATAATATCTTATTTTTATTGCATTGGGCTCACCATATGGCTCTAAGTCTTACCATCTGTTACATTCGGAATAAAAAAAAACTACGTAAAAAGAGGCTACATAATTAAAATTTTGGATGTGTGAGATCTTTGTAGTCAGACGTTTCAGTTTTTGATATTGTAATGTTTTATTTATTATTATTCATAACACCTAGGTGATAGGTCTAGGATTAGGTCCGTAATCAGACGGGTGACAGATTTTTGTTTGTAGTTTATTAATATTATTAGGGTATAAACATTAAAATAAATATTAAATGAGGATATCTAGAACTACAAAATAGTTGAAGTAAATAAACACTTAAAAATACCTCTATAAACTTATTTGATGCACAGGTGTTTACAATTAATGTATCTTTATGGTTATGAATATAGCTTTTTTATTATTCTTTCTGCCATCGTCATGTGGAACATATTGCTTCATATTGATATTAGTAGTATTTTATTAGTTCGGTATCATTTTTGACGTGACGATGTGGTTTATACCATTTTTAATAAAGAACACCCTAAAAAACGGCTGTAATTATTACAGCTGAAAATTTCAATATTATCATTGAATTACTTGGATTACTTATTAATTACTGTCTTTGAGGAAATAGAAATCACTGTATTATTTATATTTAAACTATGAAATTTATGTCATACGATAAGTATTGATACCTTGTTCATGGCTGTTATACCTTGTCAGGCTGGGGTCAAGGGCTGTCTACAGTTTATTTTAGCATTTGTTTTTTAAAGTAACAAAGTAAATGATGATGGAACATAACGCCGCTTTAAATGAACACTTTGGTGATCACATATTTTAAATTTATTTTCTTTTTACGCGTTACCATGTGTCGTGTAGGTGTAGTTTATTGCAGAGATCGCATACTTTAATATGAGCGACAATTAGTTTAACCTCAATTTAAAAAAGGTTCACGGATGACGTAGGACGTAATTAGTCGTTAATGTATTCATGTTTATGCTGCGATAAGAGATATGAAACGAGACAAAGAACGTTTGCTGTAAGTAAATATAAGGCCCGTGTTGTTGAAGCGATGAATGCCTTTACATAGAAAAGCGTCCATGGTATTAAAAAAAATAATCAAAGCTATTGAAGTTGCTTCATAAAAACTGTAAACGTTTGTGCGATTGTAAAAGTTTATTTATTAATTCAGGCACGCAACTGTGTTCACGTTTAAATGGAAACAACTTGACTAGAACACACCAAATGTGTACCGATAAATGGTTTTGCAACTTTACCGGATTTAGAAATGGTGTAGTTTCTTATAATGTCTACAATTTAAGTTTTCGTTTTTGAAATAAAAATCGTAAACTTAATCTCAATTCAAAATGCGATGGTACTTCATTACTCAAAGCAGGAAAATAGCACTGAGATGTCCATATTAAAAACGCAACTCGGTCCGCCTTCGCGCCACAGTACATGAATAATGTAAAAGAGACACTGAATGCATTGTACTGCATTCGAGATAAACCAGGCTCGACAACTAAGATTTTTAATAAATCCTGCATGTAACATACAACATACAAAGATTAAAATCAACGTTGATGTAATTTTTTCAAAGAGATCTTTTGTCTGTGTACGTCTTTATTTCTAAGCTTTGTGACACTTCATTTCTATATTAAGGCACCAAACGTAATGATTTGATATTATTCGGATACAGACAAGGTGACGGTTACAAAAAAGGCCAATTATTATTAATGCCATCTTAATGTAACAATAACATTATATACACGACTTAGATTACGAATCCGCGTCTGTTCTATGCTCGTTACCTTAAAACTAAAGATTGGTTGAACGAATATCATTAAAACTTATATCTGATATTTGTTTCTACTTAAAAAACTAAAGCCTATTATCTTAATTTGTTCAGCAGTTTTGAAATATTTACCGAAAATGGTAGGACGTCTGTCACGCAAGCAAGTACGAAATAAAACGCCATTTATTTTTTGCATAATTATACAACTGTTTTTTTATATGATCGTCACTAAATATAACGCTGTTGAATTAATTAATACAAGAAATAAGATCCCGTCATTACTATGCATCATCTGTAGAGTCGTATCTGAATGAACTCGTTCTATTAGCATCTCTTGATCCGGTTTTACCCACGCAAGGATCAAACGCCTACTACTTTTGTATACTTTTCTGGGATAAATAAATGTCAGAACCGACGTCCTCGAAGATGTGAAAAATTTTGAACAACTTACTTTCGAATTTTCCTTTAATTTTTTGGAAGCACTTGATTAATTACCTTAAAATCATGTTCGCTTATAATACTTGAACTATTTAAAAAAAAAATTAAAAACTGTTTATCATTCAACATACTGTTTTATGGTGACTCGTTAGTTAGAAATTGATTTTCTTACTTTCGGAGATATTGAACAATGAGTAGGTGAGGTAGTATCGAAAATTCAACATTGTGTAGAGAACGCTGCGAAGCAAAATGTGAAGTAATAATGGCATAAAACAATGCATTGAAAAGAAAAATGCAATGTCTGTGAATAGACACGCATATTGTATTTAGAAAGTTAAATGAACCGTTGACCTGAATTACAATCATTATCTTTGGTTGTTTAGAGAAATCAGTGTAACGAAACTTTTTGCAAGACGTCAATATGACGTTGAATATTTAGGAAGATAGTCTCGTTACAATTAATCAATCATTTTGAATAAGATGTGAATGAAAAATATTTACGTCTTAAATATATACATTTAAGATGTAAATACATAGACGTTACATAAATGAAACTTTCATTATGTGGTAGAACGTATTTTGAAATATTAGTTTTTTTTAATACCTGAACGTTTCACAGAGAAGTGGTTGATATAGGAAGTTCGAGATAAGGCGAAAAAGCCTGAAAATACTAGTACAAAGCTATGATTTAATCTATTAAACTGTTTAAAAATCAAAAGCTTCCGGTTTTATACTTGATAAGTTGATATATTTTTTACATATTATCAACCTATATATATATATATATATATATAT
>DWHO01003919.1:0-11516 GCA_018247575.1 Eurytides lysithous rurik
ATATTTAATCGTAAATAGATAATATGTAGCATCTACACTTGGACTGCTTGTCTTTCAGTCACCTAACACCCTCTGTATAGGAGAGAGTTTTCACAGTTTTTTTGAGTCTCATAGGAATTTACTACACATTTGACACACTATTATCCATTACGTCAAGTATAAAATTCTATTATCATTATCAGCTCTTTGTTGCCCATGGATGGTCCTGGATATAAGATGCTTTTATGGCACGCCACTAAGCTCAATCTTGGGCTCTTTGTTTCCAACTACTGCCAGCCACCTTTCGGATGTCGTCGCTCCTCCTAGCTAGAGGGCCTCGTACACTACATTTGCCAAGACGCAGTTTCCTCTCCGCCCCAATGGTCATCGGTTCTACGACAAATGTGACAACTCACTGCCACTTCATCTTGGAAATCCTTTGGGCAAAAATTCTATGATATATCACAGAATTTAACGTGTTTTTGTATATTAAAACACTTCAAGCATTTTTAATAGTACTATTTAACATTATTTAAATCAGTGTAATCAATCTATGAGGAAGCTTGAAATGTAGTTCTGCTGAGAACCAGTGAGAAACTCAAGAATCATCAAAATCCCTGATGAATGATCATCGCCTAACATGATGTAAAGAAGAGGAATATGCAATATTTTATATGTATTCACCATCAATCTTGTATTGTTGATTAAATAAACTAAAGACACGACCTCTTGATCGTGACAAACGTGTTTTTGGGTAAAAATTTCACGTAAACCAACCTCATTTGTCCCATTCCCTGATAAAATAATATACTGGCGGTTATTTAAGCCTCCCCAATCGGATGCCTACCCACTTGTGAGCTTCTCTGCTTCCCCGACCTTAAGCCCTTATCGTTTGCTAATCGACCGCCGAATCACGGGTAAATCCCTTGACATCCGCAAACGTTCCCTTCACACTTATTCACGAAAAGGGTGGTAAGCTCATCAAGAGCCCTTTCAACTGCCACCCGTATGGTTCCGACGATTTTCGAAGTAAAAAATTATAAACGATTTATATTCTAGTGCAAGTCTGTAAAATAACATATTGCGTTCTATTTAAATGCATTATCCTTACTGAAACTATAAAAGATTAATGCATTTCGTGTAGCAATGAAGTAAAAAATGAGTATACCACACGAAAAACAGTTGAGTCATTTCTAGACTTAAATTTGACGTCCATAGGAAGAAAATCACGTAAGGGGTTAATAATATTTATTTTTAAGTAAAAGAGTTTCCTAGGTTTTATGTAATTATGTGACAAAACGAACGAAATAATTCAGTTGTACTTACCGGTTACTGAATATAATAAAATCAAAATAAATTGAAAAGTAAAACAACTTGTTAACCAAGCCGTTTATTAAACCATACTTTTTTTTAACAACAATTTATTTCGGAATTACAGAGAGATGAATTTGAAGCAATCGCAAGAATCAAATATGATATTTTATGGATTAGGCTGACAAACGAGCAAGCGGCTCACCTGAAGGTAAGTGCCTACCACCGCCCATAGGCATTTGCAGCAATATAAAACTCGCAAATGCGTTGTCAGTCTTTAAGGAGGGAGTGAAAGGGGGAGGGAGGAGAAGTGAGAAGGAGGATGGAGGAGAGAGGAAGCGGAAAGGAGGAGGGGATGAAGAAAGTGATAGGGAAGGGAGTGAGAGAAGGTGGAAGGGGAGGGCAGGTTGTGGGCCACCGGCTACCTCACTCACCGAACGAAACATGGAAGCAAAAACACTTCCACTTTACGCCGATTTTCTGTGAGGTCATGGTACTTACCCGTTTCGAGCCGGCCCATTCGGCAGCGGGAACAGCTGCGTGGCTCTACCACCGAAAAATGATGTCTTAGAACAAACACAATTATGATTATGTGTACATATAAAATTAATACCGTTACCATTACGTACATGAACAGAAGTACGAAGCTTTAATACAGATTACGTTTTAACGACCTTATATAGATCTTTACATTACACAATAACTTCATATTCTTTTATTTTTCGAACCCACCCCAGCAAGGTAATATGATTTTTACCCTCGACGACGGCTGTCATTTTGCACCGGGATTGGATAATTTGGCGCGCTGCCGCCAAGAACAAAATGGCGGACGGTGCGAGAATTATCGAATTATCCGCGAACAAGGAGCCCTAATACCGTAAGTGGCGTGACATTTATCAGGGCTGCGGGTCATTCAATGTCTCTGGGTGCTTCAGACATTTTTAAGATGAAGAATGCCATTCAATATGCACCATTTCTAAAATTTTCACCACTTAGACATTTTAAATGATCTGTTATAGAAAATAAAATATCGAAAAACTTAGTTTATTTAAAAAAAAAGTAGCATTGAATTTTTTTGTGTTTTCTCCAAACACAAAAAAATCTTTTTGACCAAGATCTAGTATACGCAATATAAAAAGTAGTATAAACACAAATCTCATGATGAAATCTGATGATTATTTGCAAATAAAATTTAAAGCGATGCTGAATTATTTTAACTGTGATTTTATACTTTCAAAATTTAAAGCTTTTATTTATTTACTAATTACAGCGATATTACTTCACTCAAAACTACTTTGTTTGTCGAATTATCCTTGTATTAGCCTTTTAAGACTGTATGAATATTAGTTCGTCTACAAATATTTAGAGCGCAAATTTTGCAAAAATTTGTGCAACCCCTAACGTGAGGGCTAACAAAATGTCAAGCAATTTCCCGCCATTGGCAACCCCCTTTCGATATAGCACCAAAGCGTGATTTCAGCTCTTTCTGTATCTAATATTGGCGGGTAAAGTTCAAATCGTCCCACCCCGACCGTTCCTACAGCTTTGCCATCGTTAAGCACGTTATGTGAAGTGAGAATATAGATTATAGGTTTTGGGGGTGGAAAATTTCGCTGCGTCCGCGATTCTTCTAATTATATAGAGCAGAAGGCGTTTCAAGAAAACGAGATTTTTCATATTAGATTACCGTAAACGGGATCTGCTTCACTGCGTCTTCAATTCCCACGCAACATTTATTTTCATTATTTTTTTGCTCATTCGGTATAGCTGTATGAAATAACCATTTGCGCGGCCAAATATTTATGTAGATTATTTATGTTTGCATACCCGTCAGAAACCTGATACGTGAGATTTTATTTGTATTTATCTTGCTTACTAGGCCTTCTACCCCCTTGTTTTTCAGACCCTAAGACCTCTCCTCTTCTGACCATCCCATCCTTGCGAAGCACTTTTCGCTACATTACAAATAACTTCTGTTCTTCCTTAATATCAAAATAAGCCAAATGACCGTCTTGTGTATGCGGATTTTAGTACTTTATAAAGGGCTGCACTGAACTCTGTTATTACTTTTATTTATTTTCAATTCGCAGTAAAAGTGACAAAGTAACTAGCGGCGTTTTTCTATTTTCAAAATCATAATAATTATGAGCAAACTCCTTAACAAAACTTAGAAGATGATGACGATAACTTTGTAAAAGAAGTTTAGTGCTTTATTGAATAAATGAATGTTGTATTTTGGATTTTCTTTCTTTTTTTTTTCAATTCTAAGACACCTGCACTTCTTGGGACTCGACATTTCAACGTTTTAAAATTAATAATTAATGACAAAGACAATTCAAGGATTTATGGCAGACTAAAGTGTAGAATAAATTTAATCGACTCGTATGTGGAGTAGATATTACATTGTAACATCATTTATGACAGACTGCACTGCGTTTTATTATTACTTTTATTTAATTCCGATTCAGTGTAAGTTGCTTAGCAAATTTAAGTGCCGATTTACCATGTGCTCAACGGTGAAGGAAAACATCGTGAGGAAACCTGCATATTTATGAAACAATAAAAAAAAATCTTAAATATGTGAAGTCCGCCAATCCGCAGTGGGGCCGAATGGTGGTCTATGCCCTTATACCCTCTGTATAGAGGAGGCCTGTGCCCAACAGTGCGACATATATAGGCTGTTAAGTAAGTAAGTATTCTCTATAAAGAAAGATAAGATCATTGATACGGACCGCTTGAATCAGAACCCCTTGACCAAAAATTACTTGTTCACAAACGAGTCTCATCGAAAGTAGGGCGTGAAATAATCAAGGTAATTTTGTAAAGAGAGGAGAGGAAATAAGGAGACAACTTGACTAAGAAATACGCTGGCAACATTTATATTAAAATCAATAACTGGGAATGCAATGATATTATATTACCCCAGACATACTCTACAAACAAATCAAACCCAATTTAACAAACATGCACAGATATAACCAGTAAGACCCGTATTAAAAAAATGTTTAATTGTTACAGGTTAATTGCTTTGATAAATAATTACTTTCGATAACAATTCTCGTATTACTTATTCAAGCAAATCATTTTGTAATACTCCTCAGTGAGAATTTCTTCCAACCGTTATAACGTTTGTAGAAATATAAATATAAATGTACATTATTATTTTAATAAACTTCCAGTTTTTTATCCGCATAAAACATAAAAATCTATTTTTGTCAACAGTTGCACCTATCGATTTTCCCGGACATTAATCAACAAAAAATGTTGTATATGTCATTTAACTAACATTACAGTTTGACAATTGTGTACAATTGTCCATCCAGCCGATTTTGATGTTATTTTTTTACAAAGTAAAATATTTATTCGTAAATATACTTAAAAAATAACAACAACTTAACTACCGGCTGCAAACAAGGCACGGAACTGTACCGAGCTTTAATATAAGCAATCCCTTTTGTTCTTCTGACTCGAAAATCGTAAATGAATGATAATATATTATCTTATGAAACAATAAAAATTAATTAATTCCCGTAATTCCCTAACCCAACTAATATACAAAAACATCTCCACGGGATTCGAACCTACGATGGAAAGCGCGGGCCTATACCACTAGACCACGCAGGTAATTTTTGTAATTGTTGTTTCAACAACTATTAAACGCAAGTGAAAAAAATAACATTATTATACGTTAATAATTGTAAATAACATATACATTATCGAATAAAATCGTTAAGGAATGATAATATATTATCATTCATTAACGATTTTCGAGTCAGTAGTATTCACAATACGATTGAACTAAATCTGTTTTTTTTTTGTATATTTTTAATATAGCAAAGGATATATTTTTATTTACAACCACTTCTATTTACGATACTATAATCACACTTGTCAGGACCTAAATATCTATTAAACCTATTCCGCGAGGCAAGGTTATAATAACGGTGGCTGCATTTCCTCGTTAAATTGTTTTACTTGACTTTTGGACAAGAAAAGAACCATAACAAGAGGTCCTCAACGGTCGCAATTATAATTTTAATCTGTTTTTGAAGTAAACCTCTGAATAATCTCGAAATAGATCCAAATCACGGAAGTATATTTTGGGATTACTAAAATAAACGATGCTACTTTTTTCAATCTCATCTGATCATCATTATCTATGTCATAAAATATTTCAATGTCTCCCATTTTGAAACAACCTGAAAAGTTGTCAGATCCACGCATAGACGTCAAAGAAGCATCACAAAATGGTTGCTATTACATAGCCATTAATTCTAACTTTTGACAGTTTTTACTTTTGGATTTTTTTTAAACTATAAAACGAAAACCCTTACGAATACTATTATATAGTTAGTTTTACTCAAACATCTCATATTTCTCTAGTAATACGGGAATGGGAATGGTAAATTTAAAAATTATTTTTATTGACATATTAATTTTTGAGATGGCAATCTCTACAACACGCAGCTGCGCCATTTCGTAAGCGTCGGTACGTCTATCAACTATCAATATATCAGTTTCTGACCAATGTAGAATAAAAGTATAATATATTGGCAATCGCCTTGAGATATTTATGTTTATAATGTCTCGTTACGGCGAGTGCAAGGTGTACGTCGGTGATTTGGGTAACGATGCGAGTAAACCCGAACTTGAATGTGCATTCTCATACTACGGACCTTTAAGGAACGTGTGGATCGCCAGAAACCCGCCCGGCTTTGCGTTCGTCGAGTTCGAGGATCCTCATCACGCCGAAAACGCGATACGCGGACTAGACGGGAGGGCGTTATGCGGCCGGCGGGCCCGCGTTGAGTTGTCCAACAGTAGGGGGTACTGGCGCGGGCCGCCGCCTAGGCCGCGTTTCCCGCCGCGGCCGTGCGAGAATCACTGCTACTACTGCGGGGACCGTGGCCACTTCGCGCGGAATTGCGTGTACCGCCGCCGCCTCACCCGATCCGGGTCCCGTCGCCGCACCCGATCCAGGTCTCTACGCCGCACCCGATCCAGGTCTCTACGCCGCACCCGATCCAGGTCTCTACGCCGCACCCGATCCAGGTCTCGTAGCTTCTCCCGCACCCGATCCCGTTCGCCGCTCGCCGCTTCCCGCTCCCGCAGCCTTTCCCGTTCCCGGTCCCGCTCCATAAACGGGTCCACGTCCGCCTCGAAATCCCGTTCTCGGTCCCAAGAGTATAAGAAGGGTGGCTAAGACGCCGCCACCAACGGCGGTTGTTTTAATTGTTCCGATACTTGATTTGTACCTTTTAATAACAAGATACGTCACCACATTCATGTGATCCATCCAAAGTTAAATGACGTTTATCTTCATTTCTGTAGCCGTATTCTAAGAGCACAGCGAAATATTAATTGTTAAGTCGATATACTAAAAGGAAAAACCTAGTTAAATAAGAAAGTAATTATACCATTGTCAAAAGACACAATTGTGGTATACCATTGTTCATAAGTTAATATGTATTTAAATTACAAATATGCATTCAAAACTTACTCTGAAAGAATATATATATACTCTTTCATACTAATTTATAAGTTATAAAACAATAATACAGTTATAAAAGGAAAAAGAAATCTTGGTAATAAAGTAAAATGTGCAGCACCGTCATTATTCAAATCGAATTTTTGGGAAAAGGAAACAAGAATAACTAAACATCTGAAATTAAACTTCTAAATCAAGTTCACAAGTACAGTTTAAGATAGCCATAATATTTTTATCACTTTTCTCTTTTATCCAGTGTTATAATACTGGATAGTTTTCCACATTTAATAATCTGAAGATAACATTAAAACATTGCGTGGAACATTGTGCATAACACAAATCTATTCAGCCCATTTTAGGTAATAATTGTTCGTCTGATTAAGGTTAAATTCAAATAAAGAATACAAAGCTCAAATTTAAGTACTTGACTACATTATTATGTACACATGTAATATTTATTTCTTATTTGTAACGAATCAAATGTGTTTACAGTTTAATATACATTATAAACTTTGGAATATTATTAAACCTTTATATGATTATAATATATTATTATGTAAGATGTAACAACGAAAATAAAATACAATTTACATG
This sequence comes from Eurytides lysithous rurik, assembly GCA_018247575.1. Taxonomy (NCBI): domain Eukaryota; kingdom Metazoa; phylum Arthropoda; class Insecta; order Lepidoptera; family Papilionidae; genus Eurytides; species Eurytides lysithous. Next base: position 7,373 of record DWHO01003919.1, read on the forward strand.
TAACATGCGTTTTTACACTTTATTCCCTTTCAATTTTCGGTTTTTAATCTTCCTGTAAATAACGTTAATTTAGACTTTTTAGTGTTGAAAAAACATTGTCTACTAGTCTTTTTTTTGTATTTTTTTATTACTTCTATCACTTATTTTATCTGTTACAAACATTTGCTTCACGATAATTTATACAAATAGGATTGCCGACAGATGACACTGTAGCCTAATATTATATATTATAATATAATATCCTTTAATTATTGTTTTATTTATTTTTATTTTATATTTTTTACAGCAATGCTACTAAGCTATGTAACAAGTGGGTTTAGAATTCACTGGGTGCCTTAGGAAAACTGAGTAAAAAGTAATAAATCAAAGTCAAATGCAGAGTTGAAATATTTTATTCAATTTACATATATGCTGAGCTCCTAACGCATACAAAATTAGAACTAGTCTACTCTTTTTACTCCTTTGTAACGACATCTATAGGAAAATTTCCTGTTATCCGATTACATATAAACTCGTTCCATTTATTGGGATCCTTATTAAAGAACCTTTTTTTGTTTATTCGACAATATTTAATAGTTTTATTAAAACTAGTACAGACACACGGTGAATGCTAGAAAGAAAAATGAACTTGTAACACCTCGTTTTCGTCTCCAAAAGGTGGAAAAATTCTTCATAGGCCTTAGTATGCGCATATTCTACCTTTTAAATCTACCACTCGGCCCTTTTAAAACTAAAATTAAAGATATTTTATTGCTTAAAGCTTTTTATACTGTTCAGGGTTTCTGGTAGATCAAAACGCGTGTAACCTAATCGATTGAGTAGTATATGAGCTGGCTATTACATTGTATTAAGGCCTAACATATTATAACGGTGTTTTAAAAGAGCAATTGTTGAGTTTCTCGCCGGGTCTTCTCAGCTGAACTGCATTCCGAGCCGGTGGAACGAACGGAGATGTGAGATTGAACGACGACCCAGAGGTGCTTTTAAAGGCCCATTTGAATGAATATAATTTGATTTGAGAGAAATAAACGTATAACTAATGTTGAGAATGGTAGGACACTTGCAGAGTTTTGTTTCATTGCCAGCCATTCTTCAAGAGTTTAGAAATACAGCGTGGCAGTTATTTGTCAAGAGCACTTGCTCTAAACAAACAATTGCCAATCTATGCGTTCGTCTGATGGTTAGCAACATACTTATGTTGCTTACCATCACGCGAACGAATTCCTCTTTTTTTGAGAGAAAACAGAGTAAGATAGAGAACTCTCCTCACTAACCTCGAGAGTTTCGAAAAAAGAAATCTATTATTATATGCTTAATATACTAATGTCGACAATTCCAAATCGAATTCGAAATAAGAGGATATCCATGAGAGCGTATTTCAGTTTCAGTTACGATGCAAAACTCTCTGCAAATGCAGTCACCAAAACAGGTCCATGGTTTGAAAACAGATCCTTGCCTTCGTTTGTTACTATTCGTCATCGTCCTGAAACGTGCAGACATTTTTTTTTATAATAATATGATTATCCACAAACACGATGAGCTATTTAATAGGAGCATTAAATGGAATGACGGTGGTGTAAGTAAAAGAAAAAGACAAAAACATATATAACAAATAAAGCTTCTCTGATCTCAAATCCAAATAGTTTTGGGTTTGAGATGTTGCTTTGGACAACGTATGTATTTTTATAACAGACGTCTCCATTGGTTTTGGTGTTTATCAGTTACGGTGGAATGGGAGACCTCATATATTATCATGGATTGCGTTCGCACTATACTAAATAAATTCCGCGGTTGTGCGTCACATAATCGATGCACGACAACGCAAACATTTAGCTGAAATGTTTCACACACATTTTTGTATTATAATATATGCGTATACATAAATAAAAAAGAAATGTAGTACGGAACACAGTAGTAAGGAGCACTGACCGCTTGGTGTCAGGGTAATTGAGATAATTGTGGTCTTCACAAGCGAATTGCGCAAAAAAACTTTTAACTTTTAACTAACTAACCTAACCAATATACTTCATCCAATTTTTATGTAATTTTAAATTCTCTTCAATTCAGCAATGTTTGTTTTTTTATGTAGTAGGCTGACGTAGGCTGCCGCCCGTGGACATTTGCAACATGACTGAACTTGTAAATGCGTTGCCAGTCTTTAGGGGGTACATTTTAAGAGAGGGAGGGAGGATGTCCAACTACTACTCTATGTGGGATCAATAAAGTGATATTGTTTTACAAACCTTTTCCCAGTGAACTTGAGGGGCTACAAACCCAGCCCGTTCATTCCATTCTTTTACCCATATCATTGATTCTTTGAAATGTTCCCAGAGTTTTCTCCGTTTCTCCTTACTTATGCTCCGTTCTGCAATTAAAGTTGGTAAATAAATATCATAACGTATTTCTTCGAAACGTCGACATTACATGTACAACACATTGCTGGTATTATATATAGCATGTGCGCATAGTGTCATGTATTATTGGATACCATTCCGGTTTAACTAAAAGATATCGCCAGCGAAAAGTATACGGTCCTGTAATTTGACACAGACGCCATTTTTATGTATGACATTAACCGACAAACATATACAAAATGAGCATGCCAAAACCTAGCCTCTTTGTTTTATCGTTCTAAAGAAATTCTTATTAATAATGCCTTAGAATCTAAATCGCAGGTCCATCCAGTGTACTAAATTCGGTGCGTTATTGTGTACAGTCTTGTTTTTTTTGTCCAACAGAGATAGAAAAAAGAGTACGCCATGAAGGATTCGCGTATGTATGCATCAAGGAAGGAAGGATTCTTCATTACCTTTGCACACTGAGAACAAGTGTGCAAAGGTAATGAAGAATCGAAAATAATAATAATAATGTCCTCCTGACCGATTCCGGCCACGGCGACCGACCTACAAGAGATCAGCCAAGTGCGCAGGATATACACTCGTGTGCAGCCGAATCGACTCACCCATACAAAACCCGATCCGACACATGGATCATCTTACTTTTCAGGCAATCAGTTGATCAGTCGACCTCTGTTTCGTAAAGCGCGGGCCTATAACACTAAGCTTGGAAACCTTTCTCGCTTCCCTGAAAGGGAGGCTCGCAAGTAGTGAAATTTATTTACATTATCTATCTGTTCGTCAGATTGTATCCAAATCGTGAAAGCCAGTTGTCGTAGGACCCTCCATATATAGGTAAATGAGTTACGGGTAACTTAACAAGCTGTCTACGCTTTGGTGAACTTTAATCGCTCCCTATAGTTATATTAGTTTTTCTACTTTGATTAAGTGTCTGTAATAATTCCTAAGCTTTAATTAATTCTTGCTTTTTTTAATTCATTACGTTCGGTGATCTGCAGCTCCATATCGCTGACCAGACATTCCCAATTGTTGCACTTCATCATAATGCACATATAAAGCTTCAATATTACCTAATAAAAACTGCAGCTCTGTTACAAGAAGTGGGCTCAACTCATCCTGTTCATACTCTATGGTCTTTAAATAATTGGAAGTCACTGCGATGGGGCTCTTAATTAAATCCCTTTCTTCCACTGCCTTCTCTCTGTAATTAAATCCCTTTCTTCCTTTTCCGTCACACATAAGACATAGTGCCATGCTGCTGACACCTGCAATTGATATAGTTCCGTATTTAAATAAAGCTAAAAGTACAATTTTAACTTTTTGGACAAGTATACAGCTATGAAGGGTGAATATCACAAATATGTAAGTACAATTTTCTATAATAATGCTCGAAATTACTTTAAATGCAAACAATAAACCTAATTACTGTTTTTATTCATAATTAATTTTGTGTATTTTACATCAATTATTACAACTACAGTTGTTAAATTTTATATTGATTAACATTACTTATGAGATATGAGAAGAGTTCAATGTAAAATAATGATTGTTACCAACGATTAAACTAAGGAAACAACAATAATAAATGCTTTGCTGTTAACAAACAATCCCTTTTTGGATGCATATATATAAATTACAAAGAAATGTAATCATATGAATTTGTTAAATAACATATTGAAATTAATTTCATGTTAATATAAACACTATTGACCTTATAAAATGCTATTTACAAAAAACTTTGAAAAACAAAAAACTAACATTAAATACTACCGCGAGTAGGTACTGGG
>DWHO01003920.1:0-11514 GCA_018247575.1 Eurytides lysithous rurik
AAATAATTCAGTGCGGCGTTTTTGGGAAAATTATTCTTCCAATGATTGACTTTTCACGATTAAAATTATAGTTTTTAAAGCATTTCTGTGTAAATTTTTAAATAACTCAAAAACGCTGAACAAAAACTAAAGCAGATTGAACTTTTGAAAATGTTACGATACGCTGTCATAATGAATACTGCGTTAAGCTCCTCCAATTAACCTTACATTTTTGCGCACATAACTACTCTACGCCTTTTAATCCGCAAAAAAGAATAACAATCCAACTATACTAACCGAGGTAGCAGACGAAAGCGCGACTCTACCACAGATAATATTTGATAATGCTTTTATAACTTTCCCGCCATTTTTCCTCGTCTTAAACTGTCGCGTGCTTTATAATCTGTGACGAGAATCTACAGTCGCACAGAAACCTACCGCACTGCGAGGAATACGCGCGTTGGCAATTTCACGGTTAAGGGAAAATTGCCACTACACACGTTCCGTTGGGCCGTTGATAATGAAATGGTCCGGCGCCCGACTCTTCACGCTGTCGCAGACAGCACCTTCCAACAGATTAAAAATGGAAAATTTAACAAATCCCAATGACGTCTTAAGCCCGCAATGCCTTCAAGTAACGATATATATTATCTGCTATTTTATAAATGTAATTTTTCCTCTTTTCAATCGAATGCAAAAAGGAGGTACTGATTACTTTTTTAGACACGCTACGCGTAATCTTGTCCAGTTGTCAACTTATTTTGGTGATTTTTTTTTACCACTATGTAGGATTTATCGCAAGTTTGTTCTCGTAAAAAAAATTATTGTTATAGGACCTAGAACACTAGGTGACTATTTACCGTCAAATAGAAAATGTATAAGTCAATAGCGATCTTTTTAGATGAATTTGAAATTCGTTTACTTTGCTTTATAAAAACTTAATATCTTTAAAGTTTTTATCGTGCAGAATAAGGGCGGCAGTTTATTCAATGATATGACAACGGATTGATCTCTAGTAACTTCTTAGATACAATATGCTAGGGATTATACGTAATACCGACACTCATTGTTTTCTGTTGGAACACTTATTGTATTTTAAAATACAACTTAGCATTTCCTCGAGTTCGATGATCCGAGTGAGCTTAATAAGGCCGCATAAACTCAAAGCTTCAATGCCCGTCTATTTAAGACGTTAGATAAAATACAAATATGAGTCGTATAATAAATAAAAATAGGTATATTGTTGCTGAAGCTAAATACTTTTAATCCGAAATTATAAGGTAAAAATTTTTACTACCAGTTTTCCTCGAACACTTAATTTTTTTTAGTTGGTGTATTTTATTCAATTCCAATATACTGCTAGTGCGAACAGTAACTCGGTACTATGGTATCCTTTACATCATATAATAATAATAATAATATCATGGGACATCTCACACATTGCCATCTGATCAATATCGTTGACCAATAAATAAAATCTGCGTCATTAAAACACGATAAAAATGTAACATAAAAATCTGATATCAAATAAGATAATAAATAGGTCTAATGAATGCGGAGTAAAAATGTTTACGTTATCATAGCGTGTCATTCATTGAAAACATGATTACCTTCAATTTTGCTTTTTAAAATATACGATGTTAATTTATCTATACAATTTATTTGATTTAATTTCAATACCTGGCACAATATTATTCATTTGTGACACAACATCATAATTTAATAACTCAACATGGGCAATAGTTTTATTTACGTTGTCAACTTTCAGTTGTCGTATGAATTGGTCGAAATGTGAAGGTAAGCCGATATAATATTCTAAATACAGTGATTAATAAATGTAATACAAACCTGTGATAAGAATAACAAAAAAGAGTTATGATGGAAAAATTAGATTACGGTGAATCTATTTAAGGCATAAATCATCTAAGACGGTCATGTTTTCGAATAAAACAGTGCGATAATTGTTACCGAGTGAGATATCGTTCGGCGTTTAAATAAAACTTCTTTCATCTGCCACAGTTCGCGAGTACACACGCACGCGGCCCGTTGCGATGCGCTGAATGCGTTCACTCCCTCCTTCCGTTCATTCGATCCCCTAGGCTCCTAGCTCACTCAGTCGTTCCGCCGCTCGCGTCGGTGCAGTACGTATTGGGTTTACGCCGGTCGCCTTCGCGCGTAGTCGTCGACGCACGAAATTTTTGAAATAAAAACTCCCGACTCGTTTTTGTGCTCACGTGTCACCGTCTCCCGAAGGGCACCCCGCCGCCCGCTAACTGGATACGTTCTGTTTTTCGCCTTTTCCTTTTTGTTTGTTATATCGTTTCGAATCGTCGTTTCAAGTGCAAAATGTGATGTTATGTGCCCAACGAGCGTTCCGTCCTGTGTAACGTCGCTGCAAAGTGAACTGAATGGATGTAATGTGGTCGTAAATTGGAAACGTTAATCTCGCGCCTACGGTGACTCAAAGTCGCGAATTCCAGAAAGGTTAGTATCAAATATATCTAGAAGTTCCACTTGAACGTCGTATCTGTTTGCAAACATTGATAAGGTGATTACGTACGGACGTTTTAGAATGACTTAAATCTATTTTTGTTGCCTCTTCGCAGTTAAATTTTCAAAATAAACATGGTTAACAGTTTTCAAAAGAATACTAAAGTGTCTTTATGTGTACACGCATGGAAGTACTTAAAATTAAAGGGAGTTGCTACATGTGCAGAATAATTTAGCACTTACAAAAATAAATATTATCCGTCTCGAAGAGGCCACCGCGACGAGCAAACGTTGGTCTGTACAAACATCGCTTATTAGTAGTCGCGCACGTTAATACTTATTACACAACATTACCATAAACGCAACTAACCATAAAACGTGTATGCTCAAAAGTTACGAAGTCGTTTTACATCCGATCTCGTTTTATTGGAACACTGAAATGTATAACTGTTCAGCGATAAAAAGTTAATATCGACGATTAAATTTAAATCTCACTAATGTAACCTACAGATTAGGCGAATGAACACGATTTGAGTGATTAAGAAAAGGCAATTTAAAAAACTCTAACCTCAAAATAGATTTAATAGTTAACAATTTGAACGTCAAAATGCTAGTCTATTACTCAGACCACGGAATTGACCGGGTTTGATTGGAGACGAATATCTAGCGTATTTGTTGAAGAGAAAAACCATTGAAAAAATCATATCAAACTTTATTCGATGTTCTGTTATGCGATTATTTTGGCCTACGTCCAGAAACTTGTTCACATCTTTCCTTTTAGATAAACAACAAACTTGCTTAATATTACTAAAGGTAGTGTTATCTAAATCTGCGAAAAAGTCAAAAGGTTAGGAACATTTTGTAATTTTATGGTCGTTATGTTTAGATTTACATATGAAATGCAATAAATGATTGAGTATTGAGTATTTAAGTGGCAAATGTGATACATTTTATTACGTTCTAGATTCTTTTTAGGTCATCGAAGGTAGTTTTGTTTCATGATTATAATAAACAACGGGATGGATTTTTTTTACTTAGTTTACGTATGAGAATTTAATGCACCGTAAGAGGAATATCGATGCAAGCATCATTTAACGAGTGACACAGTTCTGATGAAGCTAGTGTAGGAAACTAAGCAATAACAGCTGTGAAACTTTCTCTGGCGCCGGTTAATAATCGTAATGCAGGTGGTACATTCAGCATCATAATGAATCGACGCATTCATTTACAGTTCAGAATTTATTAACGCGTAAGATTGCGATTTCAAGTGTACTTATCGACACGTTTGTTTATAACATTGTAATTCTAGGAAAGCCAATGTCAGTATCGTATCGTATAAACACTATTTGAAAAGACCGCGAACAATGGCTCACTACAATGGCTTTTTATGTTAATGCTTACTCTAGTTTTTTCTTTTATTTGTTTTTTTTTTTAAATTATCTGACAGTATTAGAGTCGGTAAAATAAATGTGTCAATAGAATCGTCGTTTATTATTTACGAAATTGTGAAGTGACTGTCTCGATTGACGCACCTGTTTATTCTTAATATACATAATTACTAATTATTTTTTAATTTTTCGTTCAACACAACGGACAAAGACTAAGTATTACATTAAAATAAACCCTTCGAGTAATATTGATTGTGAACAGTTATAAAAATGCTGTATTCTACCTGTTAAGAAATAACATCCTTCTTTTATTGTGTTTTAAATCTACGATGAGTGCAAAGTCATTAATGATGTAAAAATAAATCATTAATCAAAAAAGTAGACTACGTACATTTCTACGTACATTCGTCATGATTCCAATTTCGTAAACAAATTTAATAAAGCAACGTCTTTCCCAAGTAAAACGCCGATAATACAATGCAAACAATTGCACGCATAAAGAAATAAAAATTCCTAAGTTATTAAATCGCCTCAGTGGTGAACATCAGAGATGACTGTTTCCAATAACAAAAACGGTATAATGCGTTGACCGAGGAGAGTTCAAAAATTCACAAGACCGATGTCCGAACCCGAGTGTTTTTTTTACAAAGGGAATATTTCAAGGGATTATGCATTCAACACTCCGTATATCAAAGCCTCGTGTAAATTATCGAGTTCCCTAAAGCCGTTCGACGTGTCTGGGCCGTGTGAGCTCCGTTACTTGTTCCTATACGTCATAACGTATTAACGATAAATCGTACAATATTACTTCGAGGCGTGATATAAATCATCCAGTTACTTTATGAGCCCCATCTTCCCTCTCTGTCTTCGATCTTTCGTCTCTGTCGGGTGCCACGGCTCTCGGGGCGCCTCTTCTTCAGTCCCGGGGGATCCCCGAGTTTCGGGGAGCGAGTTATTTCGTTGCCTATCCCCGTCACAATCTGTGGAACAAACGTGACTCCGGCTCAAAAAGGTGCATTTTTTCGCCTCTTTCCCTTCAAACTCGCTATCACGCTACCAGTTTTGATGTTAATAATTTAATATACCTTATTATAGCTGTTTCGTCAAAGTACATTTTTTGTCTATTTCTCGAAACGCGGCGCCGGTTTCTTCTCGGAACCGATTGTGTGCTTTGTCTGTTGAAATATAAACAGTGGCACGAGTATGGCTTGATTAAAAATTGTTCCCTGGGAAATAATTGAAAGTTTGTTACAACATTAATATATATACAACATTATCTAAAAAAAATATAAACTCTCAACTAATTTTTACACTAAACATGCAGTTAGCATACACCAGTTAGAATAATTGAATCTAGACCGATAGCTGGTAAAAGGGAACCTTGTTTCTTGTTAGTTCTCGACGTTAGTACATGATAAGTAGCGGCGTAGTTTTAGATAGACTGCCCAAATAAGTATACGTCTGTTCAAAACTTAAGTATCTAGTCCGGCTGGAAAACTGAATTGCCAGTTAATTCGTCGTCATTTTTACCGATTAAATACAAAAAAACTCTACGATCCATTGTAAGCATTTAAGGCTACTTTACTTAAACCAATTTCGTGTATAACCATATGCGAAACCAATTTACTCCGAAAATTCATCTTCGAAATTTATGAATACAACATCCCATAACCAATTATTCATCGTAACAAGTACATTGCGGGCAATCGCAGCATACTAAATTCGGTTCGGAGGTGTACAAATAATGGCGTTTCGCTTAGTGCGAACACATTCATTGCGTAGCGCGAGACCTGAATGGCGTTAACCCAATTAGTTAGATCTTAGGTACGCAGGAGAACAATTGGCCTCTCCAGTTGTGTCTAGTCCAATTTGTTGTACGCTGTCGAAGTTATAATTACAAACGGCATGATACTGCTCTCAGCCGACGATTGTCACGCGCCGCAATTGGGCGAATTTTATTCTATTCCATAGACATTATTTCATCTTCTCGTTTCGAATTTAGAAGTGGAACATTTTTATACTTTTTCGAAAGCTGGCCGGTTTACGTTTTCGATCTATACTTTATTTATATTCTATATTTAAATTCTACCACGGTCTCGCGGTAGATAGACGGTTGCGCGGGAAAGTAGCGTGTTGAATATGGTAAAACATGTTTAAAACATGTGATGAAATCAAGTTTATTGTAAATCTATTTATACGCCTCTAAAGACAAATTTCACTGAACACATCAAACACATGACCTAATTACCTATGCGAATGGAAATAGACGGGCTATGCTCTGAACTTTAACTTCACCATGCCATGGTACACTCTTAAGAGCTAATGGCGTAAAAGCAAATTTGGATCGTCGAAGTGTTTCTATATTGTATTTCTTTATAAATCCTACCGAAGTTACCTAATCGAGATTAAGACTTCCATTATTTATTGCGTAATTTTGAACGCGAACTTATCTTAACCACTTACTTTCGCTTTACGATTAATTTTCTTTGTGTTTTCAATATAATGAAGTTCATCAAGAGTTTATTACGCCGGCTAATGATTAGTGTCGTTGATGGTTATGGACTAACAACGCGGGTTGCAGTTGCATTCCCGATGTTTTAGAACTACACTCAAATCAAATCAAATCAAATTATGTTTATTCAAATAGGCCTTTACAAGCACTTTAGAATCGTCATTTTTACATTTTGTTCGTGAGAAAGCTACTACGGCTCGGAATGCAGTTCTGTTGAGAAGAGCCGGCAAGAAACTCAACAGTTGTTCTTTTAAAATTCGAATTATAACACCAAATTGATACGTTAGCCGTATTTACACAATAGTCATAAGTAAATGATAAGAACATATACACGTAATTAACTACAAAGAGTGTCAGTGAAATATTCATCGCACGTTAGAAAATCACGAAGTTAATTGCATCGATGTTAAACGTCAAAATACTTTAAAAAATAAGTATGTTTTATACATGTGTTTATATGATTGTCTGTGACGAATGCAACGAATGAACGTACGGATGAGTGGATTTCATTTACGTAGCAATAGTGCGCGCGTGTCGACACTCGGCGCCTATGGAACACCACAGCAGTAGAGTACGGAGTAGCAAACACTTAAACACACTCGGAACACGTCGGAGTGTCTGGGCCTTCCTGGAGCAGCGTATCGCGTTCCTTTACAGCAAAGAGCGGCCGCAAGCACGATGCTACATAAGCGAACAAATGCGTCGCGTTTCGTGCGACTGAAAAAAAAACGCGGCTCGAGACAAGAGCGGAAGCGTTTTCTCGTGAACATTCAAATCGTGATCTGGTCGATATGTGACAACGACTCGTTGACTGGCCTCTACTATAAAATGCAAACTGCAGGAGCTGGTCGAACCGATAAACATAACAAAGAGGATCTATATACGTTTAAATTTTTGCTGATAAATTTAGTAACAACAGTACTTTTAAATCTCAATTACAACAACTACGAGCAATTTTTTCATTCATGGCAACGATCAACTGCTATCAGATCTGTATCTTGCTTACTTATTAATTTAATAGCCAATTTTTTGGATATGTTTCAAACAATTTACAGAGTAAAAATAAATAATAACGGTCATGGGACGATCCCTCGTGTGATAATGAAAAATGTATAATTTTTAATACGTTGCTTATTTACGTAAACAATAAAAAAAATAGTTAACTGTTCCTATTTGGAGCGACCGAAAAACCGGTTAATAGAGGTTAATAAAGATTTATACCTTCGTTCTCAGTGAGTGACAAATAATATCCAATTTATATTCAATTTCTTTGACATTATGTGTGGTTTATTGCACTTCTTTTCTTAAATGTTCACAATAATATTATAAATCCGAAAGTATGTGTTTGTTTTTGGTTTAAAGCTATTTCTCATCTATAATTATTTTTTTACACTATCCTCCCGAATAACGCCCGGGATAACGCGTAGTATTTTTTATATTGAATCGTTTTATGATTTTTTTTTTTTGAGAACAAACGTAATACGCTTTTCACATTTGTACCTGCCTTACCGCGTCATCACTTCCCTTGTACCTCAGACTTTTTCACATAAACTGAAAGTTGTGTACACGAACTATTCAGCACCGGGGTAATAGACAGGGGGATTAATGTGTTTCTTCACATGCCCGTAAGTACATTATACTTCAAGACCTGTATTTTTTTTTTTTTGGAAAACGTCTAGAATTTTCAAAATGACGTTCATTGTTTACTACTTTCATGTAGTTCAAAAAAACAAGATTTCGTAATAACATATACAATTTTTAATCAGCTTCAAAAAAGGAGAAGCTTACGTATTATCGCCATCTATTGCCACTCAATTATTTTTTTTATTATAAAGCGTTTCTTGCGAGGTCGATTCCATATATATTTACTTATTATTGCAACTTGAACTTCGTTTAGGAAATGTATGATGAAACTATTGTTAGATTCGTTTATAAAAAAAATATATATCTATATATAAAATTTACTTGTATCTTTAAATTGCTCTTGCAAATTTTGGTATAACTGCATATATCTAAATAGTATTTACTAATCTCACTGTAACACACTATGACACTTACTGTCACCCTTATAGCCCGATAGAACGGAGTCGAGTTACTTATCAGTCAATCTGGTGATCAGTCCGCTTTTCCCTTACTATATATAATCAAAAACTATTACTCTATATACTATTAAGTCACGCAGGAAACATAAATTATATCAAATGAACTAATATCGTCAGTAACATGTCAAGTGCGAAAGTGTGTTTATAGGTTTATTGATTTTCGTAACACTACGGAGCAAGATATTGTCACGATCTTTCCCATTATAGTAAATTATTTGATAAAGAGACTAACACGAATAATGTTTCATCGTAGAAAAATACTGCTTATAAGACATTTGCAAACAATACATATATTCGAAGGGTTAGGGCTGTCACAGAGTCTGGCTAAGGTATTACCGCTGTCAGTTATTCTATCGCCAAACAGTAATGGGTGAACACTACTGTATCCCGGTTTGAAGGACAGTGTTGCCCGCGCAACTACTGGATATAGAGATCGCAAATCTCTGGTAATTAATTTAATTAATGAGAGCGGTACTAAGGTTCTGTGAGCGCTAGGTTATCGTAGGTGACTTTCTCTTATGCAAATTAGACAATACCGAGTCAAAGTGCCAACGGGACCGCGGGTCAAACCCAGTTCCATTTATAAAGACATCACCACAATAGGACCGTGTGATGTGATCGGTCTCATCCCCGGCGTTAGGATCAAACGCCCCTGACAGCCGTCGCTCTTTGACGTTCAACAGACTGACGCAACTATAAACGGCGCCAAATAAATACGGCTTACTCGCCTTTGTTCAAACGCCCGTCTCAACGGACCTAATCCGAGTCGACTGGCGCGGAACGTGTAAACACGCTAGCACGCCGGGCCCGCCGCCTAAGCCGGCCCGCTGTTTGTCTAGGGCGCTTGTTTAAGACGACGTTCCCGGAACATCTGCCTAAGACAATTGTAGCAGATTAAGACGGCCCGCGTCGATACGACCGTGCCCGCCTCTTAATAGCTCGTTGCGCTTTTGATGAGAGCAAACAACGAATAATGGAACGGCGACAGACGCGAGCCCTTAGGGAATCTAATGGCTCGACTGTCACAAATTCTAACAGACGTATGCAAACAATGTAGCGTTAAATAGTTTCTCTTTTTAGCTTTCTGTACGGTCAGAAATTAAAATATTATTTATACAGTAATATTAAAGTAAGGTTCTAACGTTGACATGTTAATATTTTAAAACTATTAAAACATGTTCTACTCGTATGTTCTATCGAAACGTGCTGAAAGTGCGATAATCAATAAGAAAAAATGTACGTAGTTTTTTTCGCAGCTTTTAAGTATTCTATACGATTATATTTAAAAAGCGGGGTATTTAAAATAAATCTGTCTATTACATAAACATTAAAGAAATTTTATGGGTCGAAGTGGTATCTAATGTTTGCACGAGAACAGCAGAACGAATATTTAATAAACATTTAAAGTAAACACCGAGATATGTTTTCAATTATAGGTTCAATAGTTCTAAAGATAATCAGATTATTAGCCATTGCCTTAACTGTTCAAAATAATTGCCTACCAAAATTGCCTGGACAATGGACCAACTAATAGAGCTATTTAAATATTATTTAATCATTTTCAAAGATCTCTTTTTTACTTTTTAGAACGTAAGACGCACGATTCTCAATTCCAAGCGTTACGTAGTACTTTAAACGGAATGTGTTAAAAATTGCTTGGCTCCACTTAATGATATAAGATGGTCCATCTGTTGGGCCAGTTATTACGCCGACGGCATTGTATTAATAATAATAATAATAAAATATCATGGGACATCTCACACATGCCATCTGATCCCAAACTAGGCGAAGCCTGTACTATGGTAATCAGACAACTGATATACATGCTTATATAATTTTTAAATACATACTTATATAGATAATTATCACCCAGGCACAGAACAAATACCTATGCTCATCGCACAAATATTTTGTCCTGGGTGGGAATCGAACCCACGACCTTTGGCTTTGCAGTCAGGTGCACTAACCATTAGTTTTTTGTACAAATATTTATTTCGGGTGTGAATCGACTACCCGTGACGACGACGCTAATAGCTTAGCAACTGCACCAAACGGGTCGTCATCAATAAAGCATATTATTTAATTGATTTTAAAAAATTGCCACTTTCGAAATGAAAAAACAAAGGCATTTCGATTTCGCTTACTGACAGACTACATTTTTTAAATGAATTAACAAATAATCCTTAGACTGTTAATGAACTAATTACCTATTTAGGTACCGCAGATTGTTCAAGAAACTTAGTGACAAATAACGAAGTCGATAAATTTATCTCAGTGTTGTGGTTTAACCAAATAGTTTAAGGGTCTCTTTTGTGATAGGAAGGCAGTAGGGATAGGTTATGATATAAAAAAAGAGAGATATGATAAGAAAAAAGGTGATCTTAATAAGGCTAAGTCCTTATTGTAAGCGTTCTCCATTCTTTTGAATAGCAAAATTCCCTTGCGATAGATTTCAATACCTTATAAACTTGTGTTATTCTAAGCAAACATGTCGCCTACCATCACGCATACAACCTCGTTACTTAAATTCCAAGAAAAGTTTCCGTTGTGTTATATTGTCCAAGTACTTCAGCCTTAAATAGATGAGATTAAAGTAGAAGAATCAAATTCTTATTTCTTTAACTTAAATTATGTGTACAGTGGGCACGTTTAAAAGACAGTTTTATCTAAAAAATAGTATTCGAACTACTATAAAAAAGCGCACAATTTTTAGCGTTTAACCACATCCCTGAAGTCCAGACATAAGGAAGAACATCTTTGAGGAAAATTTTGCCGTACGCTCGTTTACCCCTTAATTTGTATGAAACATTACTCAGCTGGAGCCCGCGTTTGTTGCAAATTTTACGTATCGCAATCTGTTCTATACTATTGTTACTCTAAAAATCACACAAAAGAGTACACAAGGATTTTTTATACGGAACATGGCAGCGAGGCTACTAGTCGCCTGCGGCTCGGCAATTTTTCGTGCTAAGAGTTTTTATTGTCAACGCTTGATTTATATTCGTTTGTCTAGTTTTTTATCCCATAAAAATGCGAAACAAAA
>DWHO01003921.1:0-11514 GCA_018247575.1 Eurytides lysithous rurik
ATTTATTAAATTATTCGTCTTGTCACCTCCTATGTGACTTACGACCGCAGCGACAAAGTACTGTTGTCACGTGAGAGATGATTTACGACTGATAAGGGTTAATAATAATATTATCCTCCCGGCCGATTCCACCAGCCAAGTACGCAGGATGTATTATAGTGCATAAACGTTTGCGCAGACACAGGTGCACTCACTCTTCCTTTACTCTCATAGCCCGATTACCGACACAACCGGTAAGAGATCAGGTGCAGAAGCGGTGAAATTAAACCGACTTCTTAATAACGACTTCTCTAAACCACCGCTAGTTGGTGTCGATAAGAAGCCGGGGCTGACTTTTTACATGCCCATCCGACGCGTGGATTATCTTTCTTTTTAGGCAATGGGGTAATCAGCCCGTAATGCCCCAACCAAACTAAGAACAACAACACAAAGTTATTGCCCTCCGCGGGATTCGAACCCACGATCTGTAAAGCGCGGGCCTATACCACCAGCCCACGGAGGCAGTCATTTAAATTCGCCACGCAGAATACACGGTCGGTAGATCAGCGGTGGCGTGAACCATTTCTCGTATTGAACACCGCCCGGTCGGAATAATATTACAAGGGGTCCGTTGCCTCCGTACAAAAAGCTCGGCGTCCAATTAAATCATAAATTTCTCTCCGATACAACGCAACCGACAATCACACCACAGATAAAATAATAAAACGTATCGAACGAAGCGAGAAAAAAGAAGCGCCCGTACGGGCTGTATGCGATGAATGTGTGGACGTCCGATGGAAGGAAATTAGCGGGGTGGTTTCTTCCTTTTACCGTCCATTACAAGCCATAACGGAGGCGGTGAAATAAATTAACGAAAGAGAGAGAGAGAACAAAACGAGAAAACAATATTACGAATTTGATATATACGCATCGGGATGCGATGCTAAATCGATTATGAGATTTTTCTCGTTACCCATACATAATTAAAGGATTCCGTTAATTAATTTGAATATCGTTCGGGGATTTGCGTGCGAGCGAATGGAGAAACGAAACGAGTTTATGTTAGAACGAATCTCGCTGCGGCTGTGAGACGTAGGATTTTATAGATTCCTACGGCCACGTTACGGCCCATGCGGTTGGTTTGTGGTAATCGAAAACTATTTCGGGTCGATATCCTTTGGCGATTGTGGCCGGCCATTTCACTACGCCGTCCGTCCCTCTCGATCTCAGCCTTGATAATATGCAAATGCCGGCCGGACGGTTTCGAAGTAAAAGCGGATTAACGCGGGATCGTTGTCCTTTAAATTGACCCAAATAAGATAATGCCGACCGGCTCCACGGCCTGACGATGACAGGAATTGGGAATAAGTGAGCTGTCAACACAGCCGAGGTCTTCGAAGCCTTTATATTTGTGCCGGGACTTGCTGACCGCTTTTAACTCTCCGTTCTACCTTCAAAGTACAACGTTAAAGGGAACTTTTTTTTTCTTTTTAAAAAAAAAATCGCAGCCCCTATCTTAAGATTTTGTGTTATAAGGGCATTTTACATACATAATTTTACGGGGACAAACACCCAGATCCGAAACAAATACCTGTAGTTCGTACAAATATTTGTCCCGGACGGGAATCGAACTCACGACCTGCGACGCCGAAGCCGACAGCTTAGCACCTGCGTCAAACGGTCATCAGCTTAAAAGTTCATATAGTAACGCGATAACTCCCGATTGGCGTGTGAAAAAATGTACGCGTTCAGAGCTCTGTTTTATTTTTGATAGACGCTAAGCTTTACTTGTGATAATTATACGTTACGGCCCTTTAAATAGGCGAACGGTAGGGAGGAAAAAACATTTGAAGCGAGTCATCCATACGGGTGGCTTGCGTACGCAGTGAAGACTAGTTTTTCGTTGTATCGGCGTTATTATTGACGCAGTCAGACCCTCGCGGGCTGTCGAAAATCGCCCGGCTGTCTATACATCGACAGTTCAGTGCCGGCTGTTCGCGTGTCGCATAGATGGGAACGGGCAATGTACGCATTCGTAGTCCTAAATTCGGCGCTGGGTTAGCCCTCGCGGTGGGATGATGAATGTCGCCTCGTTACCAGATCCCGGTCGAGCCTCCGAGCGGTCAGCGTCAGCTGGGTAAAAAATAAATGCGGTATGAAAGGACTTCATTTCGACGTATCCACAGACATGCGGCGGTCCGCAGTTTTGATTGCCATCCGGCGCGTAGGACCCGTACGGAGTCGATACACGGGCGTATACGGTTGAAAATTTTTAACAAACCTAATCGAAAAGAACGATCATAATTCGAAAAGAACGATCGAATCGAACGGTTATAATTAATACGCACACGTTCTTTATTCGTATGATATATAATATTATAGTAATAGTTTTTTTAGTTTCTTTTAGTTATGTCAACTTAATATTATATGTCTATGACTTAGATTATGTAATGGAAGCCCGATAGTTAGTAGTGTTTTGTCTTTCTACTGTCTAGTTTTACTTATCTAACATCGATTTCGACTTAAATTTTTGAATAGCTTTAATAAATCGATATAAGTAAAGCTTGTCATAGAAATTGATTCCATTACAAAAGGTCAAAAGAAGCTTGGTCTCACCATGACAAGAACAACAAGTTTATCTTCTTTTACATATTATCTTTTTTTTACTCCTCACGAATGTCCTTGCTGCAGATAAACATCGTTAATTGCGAATGGAATGATGGTTATTTGAGCCATTTTATGAACGTTCCATAATAAGCGGCGTGATCTGTATTTTTTTACTTCCTTTTACCAGAATGTGCGAAATGTATCTCAGACTATAGAGCTCTTACTTTTACCTTAAATAAAAATAAAAAAAAATTAAACTAATAATATAAGGCATATAAAGAGCTCGAGGGTTATAATGAATTTAAGATATAGAATAATAATAATAATAATATCATAGGACGTCTCACACATTGCCATCTGATTCCAAACTAGGCAGAGCCTGTACTATGGTAATCAGACAACTGATGTATATACTTATATATATTTTTAAATATATACTTATATAGATAATTAACACCCACATATTTTGTTCTGGGTGGGAATCAAACCCACGACCTTTGACTTTGCAGTCAGGAGCACTAACCACCACGCCAGAATATGGCGTGAGTTTTTCGAATTAAGTCATCTGTGACGCGATCTTAATTGATGATGATCGATTTAATAGACGAAAAAAGTAGAATTGTGGTAAGGAGCGGAGAGCTGGCTATGGAGCTTTTGCGGGCAATTGTACAAAAAGGCGATCGGGGCGGGTCGTAGAAAAAATTAAAATGGCCGCCGCGACATAGAAAAAGACGTCGATCCGCTCGGGGGCGTTGTACTCTAATCTATACATATAGCTAGTAATTAAAAGCAAACATTCCTGTCACGCTCTTATATATGGTAACTTATTGGCCTCTCCTGTCGCCATGGAGCTTTTTCTCCGTTGATCAATGGAAAAAAGTTACGCGCTAGGCATATACGGCTCATTGTGAACACGTTTCCATTATGAGTCCTCCGGTAAAGTCGTTCGCGATTACTGTGAAATATTCACTATTATCGTCATCTTATGTGTGCTGTGATTTCTATTCTGTAAACCACCTATTCGTTGTATTTATCGTTAAATTATATTAGATGATAGATAAATGGTACAGGTAGTGTTAGGGAGTGATGAAAGTTATTTTTTTTTCTCGTGGAAATATTTAAAAAAAAGTAGAGTTCACTTACCTCTATAAGTAGATTACTTATAGAGGTAAACGAATCTAATAATATATTTTTGTTATGGTAGTAAATAGTAGAGAATACAAGAAAATGCTTGTACATATAAAAAGTTTTTTGTTAACTCTACCACTGATGACTTTAAAAATCCACTAGTGCGCCTCTTCATAATTACTCTACCACCTGGCTATAACTTTATAACTCTACTATGCAGCTCTACCGACTTCGGTGTCCGCCTCGACGGACCGTTAGAACTCTTCGCACCTCGTTCCCAAACACAAACCGGCCGCCGGCTTTAAAAAAGTTTTCGCGTATTTTTAACGATCAAACATTGATTTACGGGCGTCGATTAGATCGCGCACCACTACAGATTTAATGTTGCCGACATGAAAATTGATCGTGCACACCGACGCTTGGTTTTACTTAGCTAGAAAACAGTTGAGTCACATCTTGTATAATGATGTTGAAAAGGTAAATTTGTATGTGACGGGCTTGTTATCGAACTCTTGGATTGGAGGATTCTGACCTTTGTATGTTGGATAAGTTGTTTATAATATTTCTTTATTTTTATAAGCGTAATAATGAGAGTATTATGACCATTTTTTTATGGTATATTATATTAATATCATTTACTAGATAGTGCGTTTACTTGTTTTATATCGAGTTTCCATTTCGGATTGGAATCTTATAAATTTTCAATCTACACATGTGTAAGATACGAACGCCACGATGGTTTTAGTCGACATCTAACGGGATTAATTCGACGGTCGATAACTACTATTTTACATACTGTGATTTTTTTTAATACATACATTTGCGCCACAAATTATATTTGCCCTGAGACGATTAACCAACACTTCAAAACTATTTCTCCTTCAATCTTTTCCTTCGTCGATCTCTCAAAATGAAATTCGATGAAGTAGTGAAAATTGTAAATTAAATTATACTGTATATAAAAATAAAGTTCACAATATAAACAATTCAAAAGACGGCAAGCAAAATTTGCGATCGATTCCAAAATAAATGCGTATTTTACATTTCATGAATAAGTAATTAGCAAATCAATTAATTAAGACTTTTGAAGGCTAGCCGCTAGAACGAGTTGGTAGGCGGCGTAAGTGAGTTAAAGCCTCGTCGTTGTCTTGGCGTTTCTATAGACGATTTTTATTATTTTTCTGAAATAATGTCGGTATCTTAAATATAACAACGTATCAAACAACAATAAGTGTTGTCCTGGGGGTAAAGATAAAATAGTAGTATAGGTCTAATTGTAAAAAGAATTATTAAGATCGATTCGCAATCGGCGGATATATCGTGTAAACATAAAAAAGACGATCGGACCTATCGAGAACTTTGTCCTTTCTGAGGTCGGTTAACAATGTGTCATATCAGGTTAACATGACTGGGTATAGAATCCCAGAAGACAGACTATTTCTGTTTTCCACGCCTACGCAGGCGCTACACGTACGTATCGACATCGCTGCCTCCGTCGCCGGTAACAAATAACTAAATATGTTTTATAAATCATTCGCGTGTATAAAGCAATTTTGTGTAACGCACAATTTATGGATGTGGCAATATTTTTGTCGCCGTAATAATCGAAGCGGGCCCACAGACCTTCAATGGCCACGGCTTAAAATCATAAGGTTGGGGGGCCACAGTGTGAACAAAGCAGATGCTTCGTTACGTAATAAAAATGTAACGAATTCACTTTTTACTAAAAACAGTGTAACATGTGATTTGTTCATAAACTAAAAGATCAATAATGAAAAGAGTGAAAGCATAACATAAAATATAATTAGATGAAAAGCACTTCCGTTTAAAGAAGTATAGATTTGTTGATCGCATTTAAGACTATCCCAACCTTCAAAATTTAATGTGATCCGAATCTCACAATGATCAACCTACAAAATTAACATTAAGTCCACGCAAAAGAACACTGACATACTATAAGGATCGTTCGCCAGGTTAAAACCAAGTTACAATTAAAAAAACAAAAGTTAATAATAGAAGAAAACTATCCCGACCTACAAAATTTATAAGGTTTTATAAACATCAATCCTTCGTAAAAGAACGCTGAAATATCCAGAGTATAATTCGCCAGGATAAAGCTAACAATAAGAAAGTTAAAAATAAATAATATGAAGAAAATACGGTTGTCTGAGTTAACAATGACATTAAGATGACTACTGTATTCGATACGTGAGAAATTTAAATCTAAATATCTAATTTAAACATTTCTAAACGAAAGTATTTATCTCTATAAGTTTGTTTCATTTAACATAATTATAAATAATCTAGAGAAATCTATTTACTAAAATGTGAAATGACGTCAAGATATTTCTACCTTACAATACGGGCAGCGGTTTTTTTTTAAAAACAAAGAAACAAAAAGAATGGCGCAGACAACAATATGAAATGACGATAAAACATATCACAGGTACAGGAAAGATTGTATGTAATACATTTGCCAGGGGATTTATAAGAAGTGGAAAGTCAGTATTTTATACACTGTGTCAGTGCTCATAACGCTGAGCGTTGGCTACAAATTTCAAATTTACTATCGTCTCACGCGTGGTCCACATTCCACATTGCCGTCCGTATAATTTTTTTTAGAAAGCTTAAAACAGCCTCCGCCTGTCACGTCATTTTCGATCCTACAGTCACATGCGCAAAGTCTATTTCACGTTGAACATCGGCGAACCATTGTAATTAAGGTCCGTGTTCGTCCAGTCGACATGATATTGTTTTTTATGGTTGAATAGTGGATCCCATAGATTAAGGTATTCCGTGTCGGCGTCGACGCGTTTCGACGCGGCTCTGGACTTTATTCCTTTGGGATACGGGTCAGTTTCGTTGGAACGGTCTAAATGATCGGCGTTAGTGGATGAGTGCTTCATTTGCGAGTGGCAATTACAATATTGATATAGGCTTCGAACATTGTTTTGGCGTTATCGTTTGCGAGGCAATTGTTCGAAGGCCGTTGGTTGGTGCGCGTGTGTCGTAGGTTCAATTCTAGTGCGAGGCAAGAAGTTATGTTTTTTTTCCTTTTAGTTTTCCTTGCACTTTTTTTGTTGTCCAAGTTTTGGACTCGAGGGTAAAGAAATATTGATGTGTGTACAAGAGGAATGATATCGGATGTTGTATCAATATCATAATAGATTTCAGGGGCTTTTGCTGTTTTTTCAACAAGTTTTGGAAACACTTACAGTATTACTAGTACGAGTGTATTGTTCAACCTCGTAAATAACACTTCAGTTAACCGGTCTTATGTCTATTTTAATTATTCCTCAAGGCCTCCCGACTACAAGCTGGCCACGATCTAATGCTACTGCAAATTTTCAAAAAGAGTCTATATCTACAGGGTTACTAGTTTAATTAACTGGGTTAGAATTAATTGTTAGAGCAATCGCTTATCGACCATAATCCTTTATTGCTTTTGCGTTAAAAATGTTTAGAAATTAATTAATATAATATTTATTACAAAATATTCTTTAATAACAATTATATACATATTGTTACGTTAGGGTACCTCCCAACTAATTTATTATATAACTTGTTTCAAGAGGTTCAGAGCTATCCTCTTTACTTCTCGAGTATACTTATAGCACTTTTTTAACCAAATCATTTAATTATATTTGTTTCTTGCCAAATATTTGCCACACGTTAGGTGTTCAACGAGATGACACAGGCTCAACCGGTCAATCAATCTCCGTATCAGGTCGCAGTAGTCAGGAGCCTTGGCTTTTGGCAGAATCAATTTTATTCCAGCAGATTGACAACGCCGCCCGGGATGAGATTTTTTCAAATAGATTGACCTTTACGGATCGGTAATTGAGCAAGAGGTGCTCAAACTTTTATAAATCAATAATGTATAAAAGTTTGAGCATTCCATATCTGAGATAAAATAGCAAGTGGCAAATATATCCTCACAGTTGCCTAGATATGTATGATGGCAAATTTGTTAACTGATGAAATAAACTTGAAGAAAAATATTTGTACTTCTGCTGCTCACTGCACGGGCTTTCCCATTTTAATTGGACGCTTCGTTTTGTTCTTAACAAGATTGTCTTTCAATTCCATTAAATAAAGTTCAGCAATCGCTTAAACACAAGAATTTTTTCTCATGTCAGTGCATTGAGTCAGGCGTGTTTCTTTTATTTTTATCAAGTTTACTAATGGTAATGTAATAAATAAATATTCTATTTGTCAATTAAATATTCGGTTTCACTTAAATGCACATTTCAATAATAAATTTGCACAATAGCTTCGAGTTAAGTTTTCATATATAGTTACTTATAGATATAATAAGTTAACTTAATTTAAAAAAGAGAGTTAAGGTCCCACTGAATTGCTTTCGCCTGTTCTTCTCAGGACTGAGGCATTTTATAGACAGTAGAATCATTAGGTCAAAAAGTGATTGTAAACCAATCCAATTTTGAATAAAAAATTGACTTTGAGTTTGCCTATATACAAAAATTTATTGGCCGTTTTCAAATGCCCAAATATTGATGACAGTAATTGAAACAAACTGTTTAATGATATAATAGTTATTCACTGCTATTGCTATTATATTGGTTCGCGAACAACTCGAACGTGCAATTATATCGTAGGAAATCGACCGTTTTCTGTAGGAATTTAAACTCCGCGTCCTTGTAATGTCATGTAATGTAATGTCCCGCAACGCTCAAATTTAAGAATAAATTGTTCGGGAATTGTGTGCTATTTAAGATTTATAAATTTTACTCCTTTGTAGGGCAAGCCGGGCTTTTGGGCTTGTATGGTAGTACCGCCACTGCATGTAAAGAAGGACCTGAGAACGAACACATATTCAGATTTATACGAGTTCTTTTATTATGGATTTAGGATTACTCATCGCTCTCTAATTCTCGAGTATAAAACATGTAAGACAATTTATATTTTCATTAAAACGTGTGCATAACACGTTTTAACGAAACCTGCATTTTAAATTTAGAATTCACTCACCCTGTGGTTAAAGTTCCTACTGCTTAAATAATTATTCATCATTTACATTGAGGAATTAGCTCCACTTGAATAACGAACATAAATCAGTAACCGCTGCAGTGTCCTGATAAAGGATTTGATATTTATTCGGTATTCATTAGCGTGAAATTGCGATTTATAGAATGTGTCTATTTCGAGCGAATTTTATTCGGTCGAGTTGAATCTGGCTCGAATTATTCAATAATTCCCTATTTGGATACCGGCCTGAGTGGCTTTTGTGCTATTTGTATTGTTATTTTAATGAGCGATTTTGATTATTTGATATATTTCAAAAGGGCCCGTGGCGGTTAAGAACGAGGTTAGAGATATACGAAAAAGGTACACTTTATAAAACACGAAACCCCTTATAAGAAGTGAAGGAAGAGTCTATTATTTAACTACTCCATGGCCGATTTTGAATTGTCGTATATTGTTAAGCTTATGTTATATAGCTTAATTTAGTCGTGATACCCTAAGAAGAGTTCTTAAACGAAAATTGTACATAACTTTAAGGTTGAAGTTTAATGGTTATGGTTTATTGGAGAAAGTAACTAACATAATAAAATTAATCCCCACTAAAAAGCTCACTTGGATTACACTAATATACTTGATGCACTCCGTAGAGGATAGTCAAGATGTTTTATCATTTTGCTTAGACTTGCCATTAGAAAGAGTCAACGGAGTTGATTATAAACAATACTACTAAGATTAACTCAATAGGAGGAATCTTCTAGAAAGTATTCAATATCCAATTTGTCAGTCGGTGACGTCGCATTAAACGCTGACACGTATTTAATTCCAGACATTCTCGATTATCGGGAACCATGCGAGGTTTTTTTTCGCCGCCCACAAAACAATACAACCCTTAAAGTCTAAGTGATTGAGTTCAGAACGGCGTGCGTCTAAATCGGCGTGCTCGTGTGTAACCTATAACATTTGAAGTGATAAACACGACGCTTTATTAATTACAGCAATCAATTGCGGTCGTCAATAATGGCGATTGACGTTATTTGTCAATGTGACCACGTCATGGTCGAGTAGTTCGACCGTCGAAGGCCGAACGGTGACGGTATGGTCCGCTTAGGCCGCCGTCAGATGGAGTGAGCCTAACATTCATTGACACAGGCGAGATTGTACCGATGTTGCGTCTCGTACTCTGTGGACTTATTCTGAAAACGTTAACCGATCTAATTTTTTCATATATTTTAATTTAAGAATGATGTCGACGATTCATTGTTCAAAGCAATGGGCTAATTTAATTTTTTTTTAAAACGGAGCCCTCATTGCACGGTATAAATTTCATACGGACACACGCCCAGATCCGGAACAATTATCTGTAGTTCATACAGTTATTTGTAAGGATTGGGAATCGAACCCAACCCAACCTGCGATGCTGAAGTTTAGCAACTGCGCCAAAAATCAACAATGGTTAATCAGATAAAATCTAAAATTGTGAATATTTGATGGCCCGATTGTCCCGTTGGTGTAGAGGTTAGTGCTCCTGATTGCAAAGCCAAAGGTCGTGGGTTTGATTCCCACCCAGGACAAAATATTTGTGCGATGAGCATAGGTATTTATTCTGTGTCTGGGTGTTAATTATCTATATAAGTATGTATATAAAATATAAGTATGTATATCAGTTGTATGATTACCATAGTACAGATTTTGCCTAGTTTGGGTTTAGATGGCAATGTGTGAGATGTCCCAATATTATATTTCTACATAACTTCTGTTTTCTATATTCGAGCAATATCTAAGGATCTGTTAAATCCGATGTTACTTTGGAGTAGCAACCAACACGATAATTCGATATTCGATTGGAAATGTTTCGATATTGTGTAACGGTTTCGTAAGAAATTCGTTTATCGTTTTTCGCAGTCGGTCTAAGAAATCTTGCGCTCTGAAATTTGCTTTCACTCGGCATACTAACCACACTACGATAAATGATATAAAAATGCCAATACTGTTTATAGTAATTGTTTAGGAGAACCTTGTGATCGCTTTTAAAGTACACCTCAATTATTTTCCTGTAAGGAGATGGCCACAACTAATGCTCCATTAACATTATTTTTTTACATATTTCATTATTTAAAATGGTCCTCGGCCGGTATTTTGTCAAATTACCTCTCGAATAACACTTATTAATTTCCACGAAGTGACGCCTAAGTTAATTCCCTATTTGTGTTTAAACGTGGTTAGTTACGTGTTACGTTAGGATTGTATTCCTCGGTGATAGGATTATATTCCTCGGGATTTATACGAATAGGCATTAATTGTGTAAGAATTATAGGTAATTGGGTTATAAAAGACGAGTTAATTTGTCATTATCGTACTACGGCTTTCTTTTGTTTTAAATAAGAGTTGCGGATCAAAGTTAACCTTTATATCATTGCTATTTTAATATAAATCTATTTATGTGTGCGTATCTTTGGGACACAAGAGATTTTACTATTCGTACAAATTAATTAACTACTAATATTATTCTGTTTAATAACGAAAATGTATTTGCCTTTTTTCAAACAGAGCGATCGCCAATTTTTTTGTTTCGTTTTAAACCATTTAATATGCTGGTTCATTTTTGTGGTTTATGGTTCTCAATTCGACGGTATTTTTTTTATGTGTGTTACCTCATAACTTTTTACTGGGTGTACCGATTTTGATGATTCTTATTATATTTGAGAGCTGCTGCTTGTCGTGTGGTCTCATATAAGTTTTAGCGAGATTTGACTAGTAGTTTTTGAGTTCTTCCTGCTTATGCGTATTATTGTTGTAAGCGGTATATCGCAAGGC
>DWHO01003922.1:0-11513 GCA_018247575.1 Eurytides lysithous rurik
GAATATTCGGCGCTTCGGCCAAGTGCATAGCCGAATATTCGGTATTAGGCTAAATCACTATTCGTGGCATCTCTAATTATTATATAAATGATGAATAAAAATTTGAAAATATATAAACGCATCCATTTTAGTAAGAGTTAATAATGTTTAGATAGGAATATTTATTAATACCTATTTTCTGTAATAGGAAGAAGAAGCTCTTTTGAATGAGATGGAGGTGACGGGGCAGGCGTTTGAGGACATGCAGGAGCAAAACTCGCGACTGATTCAGCAGCTCCGAGAGAAAGACGACGCCAACTTCAAGCTGATGTCGGAACGGATCAAGGCTAACTCTTTGCACAAGCTTTTGCGCGAAGAAAAACAACTACTACAGGACCAAGTATGCTTATGTACCAAATGCTTTGATTATTTGGTCTCACTAAGATTAATAAAAAAAGTCTGTGGTTCGAACAAGACCACCAGGCTACAAAGGACAGTCAACTATTACTATACTCTTGTAGACACGAGATATTAAGTGCAGAGAGATTAGACGCGGAGGCTATCACACTAATTACGATCTAGTAGAAGCGGCTGCTAATTGCATTAGATGGACAAGAAGTCAAAATACACAAACTACACCCCTGGATTCGAACCCACGACGTCCGGCTTGAGACACGCTGGCGCTACGGAAGCAAATAATATTAAGCTACAGTAGAAATTATTTGCTTGGTTCATGTGCTTAAATCGCGGTGTTCGAAAAGCCATAACAGCAAATGATTGCCTTTAAAAACGAGGTGGCCACTAACATCTCTGAAGAAATACAATTAAAAAGTTTATGTTCTGTTCAATAGCTCCATTACATTTTCAAGCTTATATTTAAACTTATATTTTGTGTTCGTGTTGTCTCATGCATTTAGTGGCTTTGATCTTTCTTGATGTTTCACTTTGCCTCACTTAATTATTGAAAGCATTTCAAAATTATTAAAACTAGCTTAGTGGTCGAAATTAAGCAAAGGAGGCTTTCTTAAGAGTCCTCTTTAGTAATTGAATCATGTAGTTTTTTGAATATGACATTAATGATTTGCGTGAAGTGTTTGACATTACTTGTATAAACATAAACAATGAATGAATTAGCTTATCTAATTTAATATATATATATATATTGAATAACATAAAAAAATAATGTCCACAAAACTATAACTATAAACTCTGCCAAATTTCATACTCCTCCGCAAGTGCAACAGGCTGTAAAATGGGTCCAAAGTTTTCTTTTTACATATTAATATGTAGATAATCAGCCCTAGGCTTGGCTTACTGTCCTGTACCAACAGTTGACTACTGAATATATTATATATATTTAGTTCTTGGGTTTCTGTCCTGGCTATAAATAATGTAAAATATTAAAACAAGTTAATTGAATAAACATATTTAAAAAATGAAAATGAACTGCAGTGTTCAAGTAAATAAAAAAATTGTTAATAAAACAATTCTACCATGTTCTTATACTTAAAGTTTAAGACTATGTATAAAATTAAAAATGTGTTGATTTTCCTAAATCCTCTAATACAGGTAGTGACAAGGGATCAGCAAATCGAATCAATGGGCGCAGTTGCCCGAAGGTTAGAGGAGAAAGAGAGATTGCTTCAGGCGACGCTCTCGGCCGTTGAGAAGGAGCTACTCTTAAGGCAGCAAGCAATGGAGATGCACAAACGAAAAGCGATAGAGTCCGCGCAATCCGCAGCCGACCTCAAGTTGCATCTTGGTAATAACTTCTTTCATACTTCCAATGACATTATCATACATAACGGAAGTATTACTCAGTGCTGCCGTGTCAGAAATAGTTTGGTAAGGTGATGTTGAAATTGATTCGATCTTAGAATTCTGAAGACTGAAGTTGACTGAAGTGTGTTTCTGGTGTTATTGAACCTGTCCTGCATATACAATAAATGATTAAATTTATTCTCTCTTCCTGAATAGCTTTAGGAGCGTCAATCTAACTTATCATATCCAAGGATACTGGGGAATTGATTTCAGTGGATTGTAACAAAATTTTAGTTTGCTGCCCCATAATATTTTTTTACCGATAGATTCAAAAGTTACTAAAAATATCCCATTAGTGAGTTCTTTAAAAAAGAAAACTAGATACAATTTTACATGTTGGAAAGAATCAAAAAAATTATATTTCATTGCAATTTGATATTTTACTTTTAGAAAAATACCACGCGCAGATGAAAGAGGCGCAACAGGTCGTCGCTGAGAAGACTAGCGCGTTAGAAGCAGAAGCGTACAAAACAAAAAGATTACATGTAAGCGAATCAAAAATAATGTTATCTTATTTTATAAATTCTGATTATTGGAACTAGAAAGATCAGTGCTTAGACTACCTCTTAATTAATTATACTCAAATCTCAATTTAAGTTTTTACTATAGTTTTCCCCAAAAATAAATTGCCAGTGTCCAGCAACAAGAAAGTTGTTAAATTTGGCACTGCACAACAGTGAAGAAATAAGTCATGCAATATTTATAACAAATAATAAAAAAAATTAAGGCATGCTGCATGGTAGCCTTTTTTATATAAAATTTTGTTCATAGGATCACTTTTTATGTATGTTGAATTGTTTCCTGTTGAAATTTACAAAATTTTAGGGGAAAATTTTGAATTTCTTAACAAAAATACAACAAAATAAAATGTCTCAGTGAAGTGTTTAATTGAAATATTTCAACTGAAGTAGACTTTAAAGATAAAAACTGGTAGCTTTTCCAACAGCAAAAAGTGTCACCCTATTTTTGTTCTAAATATTGTGAATTGCATGCACATTGGAATAAAATGTTGTTATTGCATGAAAAAATGATGTAGTTGTTGGATATGTGTATTGTATTTCAGGAGGAGCTTGCAATCTTAAGGCGTAAGGCTGAAAGGATGAAGAAGATGGAACAGGCTGGCAGCAGTATGGATGAAGTATTGCTAGAAGAGATTCGGGAATACAAAGAAACCCTCACGTGTCCGTCGTGTAAAGTAAATATTATTACCTATATATACCTTTTTTATGAGTAATGGAAAATTTATAAATGCAGGTAAACTTTTTTTGGGTAAAGAATAAGTTGTTACAGTCACCACTGGGCATTGCCACCATTAACACTCATGATTGGCTGGGATATTCCCTAACTTCACTCAATCCAATCCCACAATTTTGTGTCCATCTCATTATCAAAACAGAAACTTATGTCTGCTATTGGAATTGTAAATAAATTTTGGGTTAAAAAATTATTTCATTTATAAAGAACTATTATCTATTATACTATATTATATATGGGGTGCCTTAACATATCAAAAAGATTGCTAAAACACTTGTCATTTAATTTTAGGGAAACAATTTTCGCTACTAGAAGAAGAATTTTCATGCATGGTTAATTTTAAATTTCAGGTAAAACGCAAAGACGCAGTCCTGACGAAATGTTTCCACGTGTTTTGCTGGGACTGTTTGCGGACGCGCTACGAGACTCGCCAAAGAAAGTGTCCCAAGTGCAACGCCGCCTTCGGCGCGAACGATTACCACCGACTCTACCTCTCCACATAATAACCCTAGACGGCCCAGCATTTTATCTGTATATACATGGCTGGAGGGTTAACTCTAGGCGCGCAATGTGTTAAATATAAATTTTGTATTTATTGCAACTTAAATCATGCATCATACAGGTTGACGAGATCTCAGATGCAGAATTTGTGGGTCAAACAACCTTGTGGATGATGAGCGAAGACTAATTTGTGATACAAGCATATGCTTATGACCTAATGACTTTTAGAGCCCAATTATTGCAAATGAACAGAACTGTTTATTATAGTCTCTACTGCACTATAGTAAAATAAAAATGAGATGTCACATGTACATTCAATTAAGAATAAGTGGTGGAAGACTTTCCTGTAAAATATTATAAGATCATATCTCAAGGTAATGATAACTTTGTTTGCACACCTTTATGCAAACAGATTAATAGGGATGGATGTTGTGTGTTTAGCTACCACATATAGCAACCATGCAATAAATTGACTAACTCTTTGAGGTTAAATTATTGGATATAATGTTAAAACAATAACAAATAACAAAGTAATTTACTAGCTATGTTAAAAAGTAAGGAGCATAGAGATGGGTCATAAACTATTGCTGTCACTGTTAATGGGTAGTATTATTATATTAAAAGTGGAATGTCAACAAATATTTGCATATGCACCTTCATCATTTTAAAATGATCTCACAGCATGACTGACCTGTTTTTTTTTTAATAATATGGAGAGATTTTGAATATCAATTGCATAAAAGCAGTATTTCATAAAATCATTGCGTGTGGTTGTGAATAAAATATCTTTGCAAATATTAACACATCATTCTCTCTATCATGCAATTAGTTGCGAAACTCACTTCTGATACTAACAATTTATATAAAAGTTTTTACAATTGTAATAACATTTAAATTATTAACTACTGTGAATTACTCTATGTATGTTTAACTGTGACAATTGTTGAATATAAAATGCGGGATAATACTATATACCACATGGCAGTGGAAAAAAGTCTAGTAGAATTATTTAATAGGGACTAACTTATAGGAGTTTTAAGCCAGTTTTCTTGACAAACAACTTCAAAATGTGCATCCGGAAACCGGTTGATTGTTCATTCCTTATTTTGTAATGCTTTCCATGTATTTAATTATGAATTAAATGTACACAATCATTGTAAGAATATGAAATGCATTTTGCGGCCATGTATCATCATACATGTTTTGTTAGTGTTGTATATTGAGTATATCATGGAATCGAGAAGAGAATTATCTGTATTTATGTTAAATAGTGTAATTTCGGTGACATGAAGCTAGTTGCTGTTTTATAATTTAGTATTCTACTGTTATAGATTTTGTCTCTGTTACATATTTCATAGGAAAGGCAACAGATAGTGTAACTATAGACATTATAAGCAACGCAATTGATGGTAATATCAGTTTGTATTTAAACAGGAGTGTATAATCAAAGAGATAAATGGATGAAACAGTGTCAATGTTAGGGAAAATGTAGAATTTTAGATAGCTTAATAAATTAGATCACATCTGTATTATTGACTGATATACTTATATTGATTTAGTTTAAGCACAATTTGGTATTTGTTATTGGTAATTTCCCAACTATCTTGCACACGTTTATGTAACATTTGTGAAAAAAATTGAAATCGCCACAATGTAGCACGGTTTTTAATGTATTTGTAATCTTTTCATTAAAATATGACAAGGTATTTTCTTCGTGTTTAGAATAAAAATGGTGATATGTGACTCCTTATAATACATAATGGACTTGGTATTCTAGCGAATTTTGAATGCGGCATTAAACTGCCGTAAAACGAGAAATAACTTTAGTCATAAAATTTTTTGATATATTCATACTAGCATATTGGTGTTGTAAATGTAATGTATCCTTCTCAATTATTCGTAACCAAATAATACGCGGATCATGAATATTGCCCGTTACGAAGTATTAAAGACATACTTTCATTAAATTATCAATATTAACTAAAAATATCAAGAGACAGTTGAAAAGAGCTAGTTAAACTTACTTCAAGTTAGTTTTTATGATTACTGTATCTAAAATTGTAATATAATTTAATTCATCTGAAATAAATGTCTCAAAGGAATTTATGTTCTACCTTTATTTTGTTTTCTGCATAATTTTTCCTTATATTGTTATTGCAATAGAAAAGTGTTTAGGTTTTATCTTAGTCTTAAAATTACCAGTCTAATTAATTGAAATTTTGCTATATAACTAAAATGTAACAGGCCCAATTTTTTTCATTTTCAACATAAGTTTTTTATTTGGACATAAAAATCCTAAAAAAATCCTAAAAATCCTAAACTAGGGGATTAAATAACTTTATTGAAAATCCGAGATAAAAGATAGATTATCTCTATGCCCAGTAATTTCTTTAAGTTCCAATAACGGCAATTTCGCGTAAATTCACAAAAAACTTGAAAAAAAAAGAGAAATGTCATCACCAATAACATCGGTTATTTTTCTCCACTACTAACAGAAAAGGCGGAATATAACTTTTTATAATTACAATAAGTAGTTTTTTTTAGAAAATCTTGAAAAATGTCATACTGATTGTGAAAGAATGTCAATTTATTCAAAAAGTATTCTGTTCATCACTTTGTCACCTTATTAATTATTCAATATTTTATGTATGTATTCCTTTACCCTTCATTGCAAAAAAAAGTAATATTGCGACTGTCGTCATATTTGCTTATTCAATCTAAATGTTAATAATGTATTTTTAATATTATCACAACAGTTCAAGAATTACTTACACTTTGTAGAGTCCATATGCATGCACGGAGTTTAACAGTTTAATGAAAGAAAAAAAATCAAATTCATCAGAGTTATATTTTTATTTACATACTTTATACATTACGTAATTTGACATTTTTATTAACCACTCACACATGAAAGTATTTTTCTATTGAATTATTTCACTACATCTGGCATGACTTAACACCTAAATTAGTAGTTACAATTTAGTGACCTTAGCACCTGAAAGCAAGCGGCATGGATGGAACGATTATTTCAATTGTGATTTTGTACTACTACATTATTTAGTCAGGTAAGTGAAAACTCATAAAAGCAAAAGAATAACGTTTAATTATCAAAACTTCCTTCGGTCCTTCGTGTAATCATGTAATTTTCCATTTCTCCAACAAAAAACGGTTTCAGTCTTATTTTTTAAATACACCTCATAAACGTCCGTAACTAAATAATTACAATAAAATATCATCATAGTATTGGCGCGTTTACCTAAATTTAAAATAAATTTAAAGAAGGTAACTCTGCACAGTTCGATTGTTTTAAATATCGATATTTTTAATTCGTGTCTCAAACAAGAGTTCTTTGTTTTACCTGGATATATTTGAAATTTTTATTGAATGATAATGACTAGATCAAAAATAAATATTTGATTAGATTATATCATTCTTTTTCCTATATACAAATTTATTTTCAATGAATTTCTCAAAGTGATGCAAATGGAAATTAATTACAAATTTTGCCGTGTTCATCTATAATATATGGTTTTGCATATGCAAATAAAGTATTTGTTTAAAACGCCTCAATAACGACAAGGTACTAATGGCACTTACAGAAGCAAAGCGATCAACAAAGTCCTAAATGTACTTATAACTATAACAATAGAAATATTGTGTTGTGTCATGCATGTTAATGTATATTTTCTATACAAAAGTATATGCATGCATGCTTATTATTTCAATATTTTTTCAATATTTCATCAGTATAATTCAATTCCATTTTTTAGTTGAATCATTTCGCCTAAATGCCTACTTTATGATAAATTGGTAAATGTACAAGGATGTGTATGCTTATCATAAAAATATAACCTTTTCAATTCAAATGCCTTGCGGAATGGAAGTATTTTTAGTCTTAAAAGAAATAACTATATGTAAACAACGAAAACAATTTAAAAGTCCGTCCGTAACATATACTGGCAGTTTATATAATATTTTTACAGTGTGTTCACAGAGAAAGGTCAGAATATTCTGTCCCATGAGGCTCCGTTAGCAAGTTACTAAAAAGAGTAAGTGAGCTTAGACAATTGTTCTATACTATTTAGCATCTCCAGTATAATATACATTATAAGTTTACTCATACTATATATTATGACTTTAAAACTTTTGAATCTAATTAAATTTTGATTATTACAGCGAATAAATAGATAAAATATGTAGGAATTCTTTTAGTAAAAACCCAAATAACGACAAGATTAAAAAACTAAAAAAAAAAACAAATCACAGGATCTCTAGAGTAACTGAAACCAACTATGCCATTTCGAAACGTATTTTTCAGTTGATATTTAACATTGGCTAGTCATTATTGTATATACTTATTTGTCAGCTACTTTGTTCCCAAAACGACCCAATATTTTTTGCGAGTTTACACACGTAATAGGAAATTATAAGGTAATAAAAGCTTCGGACGGTCTTTTTAGGCAAGCAAATGAGTTTTTAAGGCTCAAAAAGCTACTGATTAAAATGGCGTTGACATCATATTTAGTTTAGGTTACAATATATTATCAAAAATATTTTATTTTGAACAAGGTTGTAATAAGCCTTAGATAATTTTGGCCGCATTTTATATTACTATTAAATTACAGAATATAAGTTAGTGCTTCTGTAATATTTGGCTTAATGATGGTAGGTATATATAATACATATACTAACATACTGTTAATAATTATTTTCGAGCCTTGAATGCGTTGAAAAAAGTAAATTGAATAAATAATTTGTTAAAATTAAAAATAAATCTTAATTTATGGCAACTATTATTTCAAAAGTAACAATTTTACGTTACCAAAACATAAATAGAACTTATTGCCGTACATCAGTACTACACTTTTTCCATTATAGTTCACATAAAAATTTACCACGTTTACACGTATTATAAACATTGTTCATTATTTTTTTTTAGTTTAGTTAAATTATTCTTTGTATAACGAACAATCCATACATTTTTCTATCCTAACCTCATATTAGCTATAAATGGAAGTGTGACCATAAATTCTGTCTCTTTTTGACTTACTACTAATTTTCAATCTTATAAGCAACATTAGAGTTCATTTAATTGGACTACCGAATGATTTTTTTAAGTTCAATTTTTATATTAAACGAGACTAGTTGGCGACAGCCAGTGTTGATCTTCTCACTGGGCGGCATGCAACGAACGATCAATTGCATCACAATTACATTAAACGATATTTTAGCAACAAATCATTTAGTCCATTGTTTGGCTTCTATGTTCAATTTTCCCGTGTAGTATATGTCAGCTGATGTATGCGGCCGGAGCGTGGTCGTTGACCGACAGCTATGAGGCCGGCGGCGGCGCGGCTAGCGCGAAAGCCAATCGCTCAAGGCGGCGCTGCAGCGCTGCGAGCCGCGGCCAGCCGTCTACCGTCGCGAGCGCGCCGAGCGCTTGATCGAGCGCTTCGTACCGCTGACGCCGCTCATTCTCACCACAGCCCAATAACTCCTGTAACGAAAGTTTCTTTATTTTCAACTAGAAAAGAGACGGAATAAGTCATAATGCAAATTAAATACTTGATTCTTGGAAGGTATAATAGAGTGATGACCATGTCAATTATTAATGCGCGCCATGGCGTAGGTTCGGTCTCCGACACCGAAAAAGAAATTGTGTGATCATAAAATAGTTTCTCCGAACTGGACAGACGGACCCACAGTCATCGGAAATTACTTTGTGTTCGTAATTTCACTTTTGTAAAAACCTATGTCGAAATGGGGTATTATTCTAAGAGATGTTTTTTTTTTAAATACATGAAACTATAAGTAACATCTCAATTGGATGAATGAGTGTAGTGTAGTAAAATTCCGAACACTATTTTAAATATTTATAAGAAAATAATTTGAAAAAATGGCAACCGATATAGAAAAATGATGTATGGAAAGTGTGCCCTTTATTTACAAGAAGCGAAGAATAAAAAAGAAAATTTACAAGAAGAAGAAGCGAAGGAACGAGTCTAGAACAAAATTACACGAGCTATTGTAAAAGTTATGGAGTAAAGTATTCATATTAAGGTCAAGGTCAATGTAAAAAAAATCAAGATACACGAATGTTCATATTAGTCATTATTATTATTTAGAATTTAGTACCTCTTCTATGAAATCAACTTCGTCTTCTTCACCGGACTGTGCCAGCTGCTTTCTTAGCGTCTGAAATCAGTTTCGTATAATTAATAACAGACAAAGCCTTCGTATAGAAGTGATGCCATATATAATATTAGCAATTGGTACCTCAGAGCAGAATACTGCGCAAGCAATTTATACGTCTTCTAGTTATTTATAATGCGATATATATCGTTATACATAAAGTGACCACTTTATATACAGGCAAGTGTAATGGATTGTTATTTACAAATTTTTTCAGTGATTATTTACAAAAGTGCGTATGCGAGCTCTTGATCGCGCCGCAACTCTGAAGCTGAATTGCAGTGAATAGTATGTTCTCTCTAAGTCCAAATGTACAGTTTTATAAAACAAGAAATATAATCTAATGCTTAATTTTCATAATCTTAAAAAAGTTATATAATATTAAAAATACATGCCGCAGGATTTTGCTAATATACACTCAATATTCGAGTAGTAATATTATGGTTCAATAAATTTTGTTACTGGTTATTTTATATTTAATATGTACATTTTGTTTATTCTATATTGGAGAAATTAGTCACAACCACCCTGCGACATATGTCATTTGAACTAAAAAAAAACTTGTCTACAGCTGACTAGGATATTAATTTTAAAACATTACAATGAAAGAGGGGACGAATTTTAAGAGATAATCGAAGAGAGAAAGAGAGAGAAAGAGAGAGAGCATACGTACGGGGATCATAAAATAGTGCATCTAAAAGCTGTATACAGTAAATGTTGCCAACTTATGAATGGATTAACCTTGGGTCTTTATTCTTGACTCGAGATCGCCAAGCAGGGCCTGAATGGTGTAAATACCTGTTTCACATTAAATCAGTTAACGGCACTAACAAACTATTTCGTTCGTAGATTATTGAATCGGTCAAAAGGGATTATTTCTTTTTGGCAGTAAAAGTTACAATCGGTCAGTTCGCCGGTTGATCATTTAGATGTATTTTCATCATCGAATTTAAATGTCATTTTAGTTTCTAGTATTGCTGATAAAAATGCTTACATTTTTTTTTTATATTCTCCCTTTAATGATTTTACATTTTTATACCTCGGAAAAGTATCTATATTTCACCGCTGTTATAATTATAATCGTGCCCGTTTTGTTTTTGAAGTACATATTAGTTTGAGATAAATTTTCTAGACTAACTTTAACATTTTCAGTATTCGCAGAAAACCTGGTCGGTTCTTCATAGATTTTTTTAGGAATAATCCAAAAAGTGCTATCTCAGTAGACAAGACTTGTTTTCACTTACGAATCCCGTTAAAGTCAAGTATCTGGTACTCACTTCGACGGACTGCCTATATTGCTCCATCATGTTCTTACTGGCGTCCAGTTCTGCCAACTTCTTCACTACCACGTCGGCCACATTCTTCTCGGTTACGTCTATCTTGTCTCTGAAAGTGGAAAAGTTATAGCGCGTTTAATATCTATACGCAGGTTGTTCGGAGTTACGCAACCGACCAACACGCCATTGTTATTTTATGCAACTTATGCACATTTTACATACGTGCGTTTAGTATGCCCAATTGAAGTCAGTACGCGGTTTGCCTCCAGCGAATCAATACCAAATCAATTAATATCGCGTACTCGATAAGAATTTTAAACAGTAATTTGTGATTAGTGATTTTTATAATATTTTTTAACATTTTACCATACCGTATATATTTGTTTGTATTTTGTATTCTTTTTTTAGATAGAAATATTGTACCGGATGTACATTAGTTTGCTGGGATTGGTGAAGGAAAGAAACTTCTTGATCTTCTGAAGAAAGATA
>DWHO01003923.1:0-11512 GCA_018247575.1 Eurytides lysithous rurik
CGCGACTCCACCTTGGCTGCGGAGGACAGAGAGTTGTGGCCCCACACCACTCTCAACCCGTCCCCCGCAGCCTCCTCTAAAGCGCATCCAAAGTGGGCTCCAAGAGCCCACTTGGAGCGCTCCCTCTGGCCAGCCCAACACCACGGGCCGGCCGTGTTTGGGTTCCTCTTGGCTTCGCCGTGTTTGACCAGGCCACGGTTACTAGAGCCCCTCCGCCACGACAAGGCGGGAACCCGTCGGAGGGGATCCGCCTGACCTCCCTCATCA
The DNA here is from genome assembly GCA_018247575.1 of Eurytides lysithous rurik. Classification (NCBI taxonomy): domain Eukaryota; kingdom Metazoa; phylum Arthropoda; class Insecta; order Lepidoptera; family Papilionidae; genus Eurytides; species Eurytides lysithous. Next base: position 268 of record DWHO01003923.1, read on the forward strand.
CCGGCGTATAACCCGGTAAAGACCGCGACCGCGTCTTCAGTATAATCGCCCGAGCCTTCTGCGCCCCAAAAACTGCGTCAAATTTGCGTTAAGAAATCCGCGCCCACAAAATCCACGCCCGCACCACGCTAAATCCCAGCGCCCGTGCCCGCCGTAAGGGCCCGATGCGCTGAAAAACCTCTCGCCGCGCCACAACCACGCATTGCCGCTTACCGGGTTATTCTACGCATCAACTAAGGCCACGGTAATCTGTACGGCGGATACACCACACGACGTTGTGACAAGTAGGCCTCGTTAATACGGCGCAGGTAGAGAGGCACTCCGTGGAACCGAAGGGCCTCCCTTATACAAGCCCAGGGTAAGGTGTTGAAAGCGTTGGCGATATCGAGAGACATCGCCAAGACGTCCTCACCCTGGGAAACTGCTTCCTGCGCAAGGGACTTGGACTTGATCCCGTGGATCGTTGACCGCCCCTTGCGGAATTCAAATTGATTCTCCGCCAGATTCGGTCCGAAGCACTCCATTTACTTTACGACGCGGCTGGCAACTACCCTCTCAAACAGCTTTTCCACATCGTCTAGCAGCACAATCGGCCGATAGGCGGTGGAGGAATCCACGGGGAGCCCTTCCTTCGTTCCTCGGATGAGAACGAGTTTGCCTGTCTTAAACCTCTGCTGAACTATAGCTTGTGCCAGACAGGCATTAAACAACGCTCTCAGCCAAGCCTCTAGGGCGTCTCTCAGAGTTAGGAACCACACTCGACCCGGGATTCCATCGGAACCCGGGGCATGACACAAAACAGCCTAGTTCATCCTCGCCTTCGGCGCGGCGAATCCTCATCGTGTACACTAGGTACACCCGCGTCCCGGAGCGGTTCTCACCTCTCTCGCTCCCATCCACCGCATAGTTAATTACAGTCAACGGCCGTCGGGAATTCGGTCCGCATACCCAAAGGCAACGGCCCGTAGGCGACATCCCCAAATTTTGTTTGGAAAACAATCACGCATGTCGTCATGCGTAACCCTGCAGTTGTAGGGTCTATCCAACTCGTGGGAACGAGCATTACCACGGGTGCGGTGCCTGATGAAGCTTTATAGAGTCGCATAGGCTGAAAGCACAAACTTCAGTTAGTCATAAGTCTTTCGTAAATAAACAAAGAGTTAAAAGTAAATTAAATATGTAGTTTCTATGCAAACAACTTCACACAAATTGCAAAATAAGTGACATCGCGTAACGTGCTAAATTTGTTTGAGCTTTTGTCATTCTTACCTGTATCAATGAGTTGATATGAGTTTTGGCATTGGCAGTGTCGAAAACGGTTGTGGTTTTAATCTGGGAAGATTAAAAAAAAAATTCACGCGAGCGATTCTAGCATTTAAATACAAGTTCAAGCCGTTATAGGTTCTTTTGTCACCGTCCTGCCTCGATACGTCGCCAATTTGATCGATATACGGTCGTCTGGGGCGTCCTCAACCGACTTTTCTATTCATTTTCGCGCCATAAATTCTTTTCATCCTTTTCCCCCCTTCAACCGTTTCACGTTACTATAACAAAAAACCATCCTTTCAACCAAAAATCTATTAATTTAATATCTATTATGCTAGTACAATAATGCTTAAATGAAAATTACTTTGTAATTTTATTAATTGCCTTAATTGATAAGGATGATGTTTGAATATGTCGTGTCATGTTAAAAAACAAACCTAGGTTGTATGATTATTCTATACTAAGATTTAAATATTTGTCTGTTTGACAACAAAAGTAACAAGTTGTTAATTATTTAAAAAGTTTTCGGTGGCATCGAACATAGTAAAAATATAGACAACAAAAGGACCGTTTAGGAGTCATTGAAAAATGTTTCTTTATGTCATTGTTGCAATATGAATCGAATAAATAAAACAATATATAGCTTTTTTCACAGATATTTTTTTCTATTTTCAATACGCAGCTATGAAATTTATAATTATAATGTAATAATAGCTTGAGAGTCAATAAACCTGTTATTGATTGCTTTTTACTTAGAAATTGTTCACACCGCTCTATATGATGTCTATTTAATGCACTCTGACGATACGTCACGCTCCCATTATCTGGAAAATCGAAGCGGCATTATTCTAATCACATAGCTGAGCCAGCTCCTACTTACAACATTCCTACTTACATCATGTAACGTTTAATTAATATCATAAATCAGTTTTTAAAACAAGCGATTGAACTGGACATTACTCTTTATGTTAAGCATTCCATAACTGCGTGTTTGTAACAAGGAAATTTTGAGTAATAAATCTAGACACAATAGAATAAAAATAATTCAAGTTTATATCAATTTATAGTCTTAAGTGGTATGTCTCATGATAATTAACCTTGGATTTATTCGAAGCGTTTCACACATTTAAAACGAAATTAATACTCTAAAAAGGTTTTATGTAATAGATATATAGGTGTTATTTGGTACTATGCGCGTTTCTGTTTTTCCGTATATGTTGTAATAATGAATACGTGTTGCATTATATTCTCGTTTCGTACCAAATGCTATATTTATGGCAAAAATCAACAAACACAAGGAATAGTAAAACCGAAAAAAACACTTCTGAACGTTTATTTTAAAGAGGTATCTATAAAGTTCAGAATAGTGTTGTTTAACTAATAATAATGACATTTTTTAGAACTGACCATGCGATGAAAAAAGAATCATGAAAATTTGCCAATTGAAGGAGATATCGCGTAACATATAAAATAATAAAAATCAGACGAATCGAGAACTCTCTCCCTTAGAAATTGGTTAAAAATATGAAGATAGAATATAATTTCAAATGTATCTTATATGGAACTATAGAAAGGGGATTTTAAATAAACGGACATGACAGAGTACATATTTCTTTATGATACAGCCCTTCTACTTTATAAACTTGAAGTACACCTTAGTTTCCTTCCCGGATATTAAACTATTTTACTCGGATCCCGGAAATTAAGCTGTCTAACGACCACATCAAACCCTATTACACATTCTTTATACGATGTGGGATATGAAAGAAGTTCTAGGGCCAACACGATAAATCTTTATACAGTCATATCTTGTGTAAGCCTATTTAAAAAAAATGTACTGGCTTCTGCCGCTAACTTCGCCTGTGTTAACCTTCAGAAATGGATGCAGAGTAAAATGAAAAATGTGTGACTTATGAAAGTTTTTAATGCTAAGAATCTAGAAACAAGTATTTAAAATTATTTATAAATACAATAATAAAATTTCAGAGGTAGATATGGTGTCTGTGTGTTTGTTACAGTAGATTTCAAAACATCTTATATCGAAGTATAGCTGCTTGTTTTACTTAAAAACTGTAGTACATTTTACTTGAATAGGTCCTGTAATATAATGTTCGTTAATCATTTTAATTTAAAATTAGCGTTATGTTCACTGTAAGTAACATTACGAAATCATTAGTCTTATATTAATCGCATCACCTATTTTTTTTATTTCTGTGCAAAAGCTCTTACTTATTGTTAGCTCTTTACATATTATTTATCGAAACGAAAATTAAAAGTCCAGCATTAAATTAAAAAGAAAAAAATTATAATGTATTAGATATTTTTTGGTATATAATAATAGCTAACTTAAAACCTTAGTCTTAAGATAGCTTAAATCTTTAGTCTAACATTACTTGTATATATAGATTTCTTTTAAAGAGCTCCGAAAATTTGTTTTAGTAACATTTGGCAGTTATAAACGTTTGTTTATATTTTAATAAATAAAATTCAACTAAAGTCCTTTTTTATATTCATATACTAAAACAATGAAACGCTGTGGTAACAAATAACTTTGAATCTTAAATCGTAAGTTTATATTTATCGTCAGTTTCGATAAAATGATTACACAGAAGTTACTCTTCATATTTATTTGATGCCGTATACGTGTTTCGATTGAACATGCGAACAAATAGTTCCATGCGATAGGAATAGTTTCTTCGTAGTTTCTTAGCGTGTTATTCGTACGTCATAACTTCGCGAACAGTCGGGCCAAAGCGGTCGTGACTGGCTTTTGTTATACCGAAGTCGGTATAAGTTGGAGGATTATCTCTATTGTATTAACACAATTTGTGAAATACGAAACCGTATACCGTTTCGACGTCTTCGTCGTCTCGCGTCTTGTTGGAATTTTTAAAGTCCTTTTGTTGTTTTTACGTACCAGAGTTTTTATTTTGGTAGAAGATAAACGTCCTAAAACTGGGATCTAGTTGCTGACTAGGTGGAATTTCATATAAACCTCTTTAGATTTTAGGTTGGATGATGATTTTAGTTATGGCAAAGTTAATTATATAATTGTAGCTTTGACATCAGCATCAATGACATCTAGATAGGTACCAGGGGCTAATTGAAGAGGGGGGTGAATTGATAGTATTAGTGTTTATTCTGGGGAATGAGATAAAGAGAAACTCATATTTCAGTGTTGGTATTATGTTTATATTCCGGTTTTTTTTGTCGGTCGTCTTCATTTATTATTAGATGCTCAGTTCTGGTCTAATAAATAATGTAGGTTCAACCGAGTTATTTCCCAGCATTATTTATTAATTCATTTATCGTCATTTACCAATAAACATTTTTAAATGTTATCCCCGTGGGGATTGTTTAATTTGTCATCGTGAAAATTTCATGATCATTTTGTGCACGAAGAAAATAAGTAACTCCGATTATATTTAGCTTTAGGACAAAGAAAACGCTATTTGCGATATAGGTGCCAATATCGACGTCAAGCGTGACATTTTTGATAGATACATCCTGTCTCAATTTTTCCTCCATATTCTTGACAGTGCCAACTATATCGGAGTTGACGCACGTTACTTGCACATAGGATGGATAAAAGAGTTCGTATATTGTGATGAAGCTTACGTCATCGTCAATGAAAATAACATTGTTATATTGTCAAATAATATATTTTTCTTATTGAATTATACAATTAAAAATGTAAAATTAGGTTTTAACTTAAATCAATAAATTGATTCGTTCAATATCTCAAGCAGTTGTTGTGATATTTGTCAAAAACGTGCAAAGAACATATGAAGTTGATATGTTGAATTTTTTTACGGAGTAAGAGGTGAGCTAGCCGATTGGTTTACCTAATGTTTAGGTAATCGATCACTATCGTCCATGGACAGTCGCATCATCAAAGGACTTGCACACGCGGTGCTGGCGTTTAAGGTGGGAATAAGCTCTTTTCTTAAAAACCCTAAGTTGTATCGGTCTGAAAATACTGCTGGCCACAACTTATTCTACAAGTTACTTGTGCAAGTTAAAAATGTCTTGTAAAGTGCAGGAGTTCGTATTGCCAGCTATCAAGGTGGAAGTGATGTTATCTGGCAGTTTGCCGCGATGTGTGGTGGTGAAGCAGTAGGTATTAATTCGAACAATTTTTCTGAACATTACCGATGATATATTCTATAAAATATACGCAGAGAAGAAAAGTCTCTGTGTAAGGCCAAAGATTCCAGTAGATAGAAAAGGGTCCTGGTTGTCGACGATTCGAGCAGCTCTACATTGGATTGTATTGGATAACTGGATGACTAATAAAGGAATAATTGAAGGCAATATTGAATAGGCTTTCATCAAATTAGTGCGCTTACCATCTAAGATTCACAGGCAGTGAAGCTCGTACTGTGCCCAGTTTTTAAGTAAAAAAAGTGAATGTCGACATATTTAAATGCTGGCTGATTGGTGTAGATGTAGACAAATTGTTCTTATTCACAATGTTGGCGTAATAAACGCAGTTACACGCTATGCTGATCTCGCATACAGTCGTCAGTAAAAATTTGGTAACGCTTACCCAATTGTTCTCGTTTTGAGTCGGATCACGGCCCGTTGTGAATTGTACCGAAAATTACATTAATGGACACCGATAGGGTTGCCACTGGTATGCGTATGCTTTTCGCTTGTATTGAATAAAGCCTTGCGGTTATTATGAACGGAAAAGTGGCTTTTAGATAGCACAGATGCTAGGGATCGGATAGGAATAATTTTGGAATAAATCCGTTCTGTTATTTGAACGGAGAGAGATATAGTTTTGCTGCTTTAAAAGGGAGATATAGAGGTGCGATGTGGGCAAAGCTGCGAGCAAGACCATGTATAAGATTGCTGCGTTTTATTCATAGGGTTTCTTTAGAAATGTAATATGAATGTAATCATATTTTTATATTGCCAGAAGAATTTGTTTGAATTGAAAAATTGATAACACTTTTTCAAATAAAACAATTTTTATTTTATTTACTCAAAGGTATAAAGATTGTGTTATAAAGAGAAAATAATCGTGGTCCATAAGGTTTGTCTAAGATGAAATGATATAAATATATATATCTATCACATCACAAAACCCCTTTGTAGGATGATGCAAAATAAACCTACAGTTTATTAATTTTCCGTTCATTGGACCTAACAAAATACGTGCTAATTAAAAGTAAACTATGCAACGTCATAGTTCTAAGGGCATTAGGTATTTTAGATTAATCTGTAATATTAAAATGGAGTTGAAAAAAATCTACTTAAATATATTACTAATGACCATCACGCCTGGCGGCAATTAGGGTTTAACTCACATTAAGTTCTTTCATATATCAATCGTAATTTTATATTAAGTCATTAAGACTGAATTTGTACTGCGATCGAAGATTTTTAATGGTAATTAAGTCGCAATTTACGTCTTTGTGTGTAGCAGAAAGAGGGATTGTATATTTACATAGTTTAATTGATATTCATGATGGGCACCAACATTTCCGTCCATTCCTGAGTGTGAATAAAAAAATACACTTTTGTATGTGGTTCGTAGTGATCGGCTTTGGCTTTACGGGTTTGTTCGCAAGATCTTTACTAAAACATTCGCATTTACCTCATTGTGTACCCTGTTTACGTAAAGGGAACATGGTAACTCCATTTTATTAATTATAATTTCCATACTGAACAACTTTGCTCAGTAAATTAAATACAATAGGCGCGCGTGAAATTGTTAAGCTTCAATATTTACTCGTTTTGTCTAAGAAAGTAATTTAATACGAAACATGATTGTTCCATAATTTAAGGACATATTTAGTTTACGAACGCGGCGTTTAAAATGGTTTCGGGCAAAGTTTGTCACTTTAAAATAAACAAAAATTATTTAACATCGTATATACCTAAAGTATATAGTAAATATATGACATTTTAATTTCACTTTTGTTAAATCGCATATATGTGAGTATGCAAAATTTGATCAATTAGAAAAAACAATCATCATTTATTTATGGTTGTCATTTTATCAGTGTCTGTTCAAAGACTGGTATAAGAGTTTAGAAATAAAGTTACTCTTCCTTTACTTTCGATGTTTGACCGCATAGAGACACTTAAACAATTATGTAGTAAAGACAAAAGCTTCGAATTAAGAAGTTGAAACGAATTTCGAAGTCGTGCGTGCCGTGCATTCCAATCGATCGAGGTGTGATTATGATTCAGTGATGATCGCGTGCTTTGAGATATGCGGATGTGTTCAATATGTTAAACGTATTAATAAAATAATTATTCAACAATACGAACAGATAATTGAACAATATAAAAATTATACGTGAAATAAAACCACTATATTGCATTGCTAGTAAAATACATCGGAACTGTTAGATTTTACTTAACAAGACGACATTTGCCTCATTAAGAATAATATATAAATAATTATGCTTTAGAGATAAAGTAGAAACAGTAGTCACTGGTGGGTAGTTATATGATACTCGTAACATGTCCTACATTTGTTTTTCGTTCTTTGTATTAAAATAGGAAACAAACCGATTTCTTTTTGTAAACACGACTTTACGATAATCGGTCCTTGTTGGTATTTTCAGTTAGCCATTGCTTTTCCAAAATTTTTCAAATTTGCTATTTCATTATTATATATTAATTGCTTTTTCAAAAGAATATGTTAGTGTTATTAAAATAACTTTTCTAATATAAGATATCCGGAGTTTTGGCACGTTTGTTTATTGCAAGGGCGTAGTTGTCATGTTATAATTTTCTGTATCACTCGAACGGAATAAATAATGTATATTTCAATTTTGTACATGAAGTCATTCGCATGCAGCTAACTGCACACGCCTTTGTTATGAAATAACAATAATTTTGGGCAGTACCGGATTTAGGGGTAGCCTAGGAGAGCCTTCCTCTAGGCTCTAGGGCCTCCACAAAAGAAGGGCCCTCACATTAGAAATTTGGAAAATAAAGTTTTTCATCATATTTATATATGTTTGTTAAGAGAATTCACTTGGTTTTACAATAAATTACTTATTGAAAATCGACTGAAAATATTGTGCATTTTATTTGAAAAAATTGTAACGGGTAGGGTGCCTCCACACCTTTGTTGCCTGGTCCATCGAAAACCTGTGCCCGCACCCGAACCTGCGCCCGTGATCGCACCCGTGCCTGTCGCACCCGCTCCCGTTCCCGCAACACCCATCCCAATCGTCGCGCCCACTCCCGCCACGATTTCACCGCCACGCACCTCACCCGCCGCGACTACACCCGCCGCGCCTACACCGTACCCGCCATCCGCAGCCCCCGCAGAAACCAGCATCGCTGACGATCTGGCCCTTGTGTTCGGGTTACTAACACAGATAAATGTCGAGGAATTTAAATCCTTGGCAAACAAAATCCGCACCGCGTCTAGCCCCCAACAACGGTTGGGAGCTCTGTTAGAGCATATGGCGCTCATAGACGCCATATGGAACTACTCAGCCAAATAGGCACACACACACACACCTCTCTCATCACTCTACATACAACATGTAGGGTTATCATACACACACGTGTAGATTCTTATTTGCCCTAAGCACGGCGAACACATTCCGCGTACACTAAGTACACCCGCGTCCGGTGGGGTCCTCACCGCTTGTCAAACACAGTCGACGGCAGTCGTGATCCGGTCCGCAAACCGAATCCTGACGGCCCGTAGGCGACATCCCCAAATTTATTTGGAATTAAATCACGCATGTCCTCATTCGTGACCCTGCATATGTAGGGTCTATCCAACGGTGCGGTGCCCGATGAAGCTTTATAGAGCCGCATAGGCTGAAAGCGCAAACATCATTAAGAATAGAATAGAATAGAATATGGTACTAACAATATTTAAGTTAGTATTTATAAAATATATGTAATATAATATAACTATCGTATAATTACATTTATGTAACAATAATGATAATGTCGTCCTGACCGATTCAGGTCACGGTAGCTGACCTACAAGAAATCAGCCCACTACGTGGGATAGTGCACAAGCGTTTGCGCAAACGCAGGTGCATTCACCCTACCTTTACTCTCATAGCTCGTTGGAACGGATAACCGACACGAACGGAGAGATTAAACGCAAACAGAGCTGACATTAAGCGGACCTCGTAATAACGGCTTCTCCAAAGGATAAGAAATAGGGACCAATTTTTAACATCCTATTCATAGATCACCTCACTTTTCAGGCAATGGGGTGATTAGTCCGTCATGTCCTTTTTTGTTTTATATCATATCACGGGGGCAAGGACGGGTTATATCCGGCTTGCAATGACTAAAATTCCCACGATGTTCCACTTAAAACGCATATAGGTAAGGTTACGGTAACGCATTCGCACATTTCCGCGACCCTGTCAGCGTCAGCCACCTTAGCAGTTCCTCCTTGAGGTGCCAACAACCCCTCATACGGGCAAGGTACGTTGGAACATGTATGTGCTGACCTCCGATTTGTAAAGCACGGGCCTATATCACTAGTTCAGAGGAGGCAGTATATTTATATATTTAGCCAATGTATTTACGATTATTCATAAATACTATGATCTTAAACGCGTTGTTAAACGGGGCGACATTTTCGCTAAGTGAAGAAGCTCCTTGAATAAAGGAAAAAAAAATTAGATCTAATGTTGATATGGTAAATTGTGATGAAAATCCGGGGTGTAAAATTTAAATTACCCTTTATAACAATTATAGAAAATTTATTATATCGCAATTATACGAACAGAAAGGTGTTGTTAATGAAGTATCAATCTAACATTGATAAAGCATTTAAACTTCTAAGTTCACTTTCTTTTGTGTATCTATTAAATAATCATTATCCTTTTTATGTTCCTATTAAGCTCCAAAATTAAAAATGGAAGAAAAGCAGCTTGATACATTATTAGTATTAAAGAAACATTACTCATCAACCTTTCTTTTAGACCGAATAAAAGCTTTATTAATAATCTTTGGAAATGTCTAACAATTGTTTTGACATTTTTTTGTAGAATTTTAACTATATTCTTGCACGTAACTTTTTAAAAATCTTTTCAAGAAAATTAAAGAAATACAGCCGGAATAATAATTAAAAAATTTAAAAAAAGTCAACTACACTCTCTTAAATTCGCCGTGATTATTTCAGTTATCAAAGTTACATATTTAGAGAATCAACTGCATGCTATGTATGTACCATTATATTGTTATATTACACAAAATAATATGCTTTATTTTGTACAAATGAATATCCCAGCAATAGAAAATCATCTTGAGATTGTCAACAGTCGCGAGGTATGGTTTAAAAGTTTAAAGCATCTGTTCAAAGGCGTTTTTACAATTTAGTTGAATAGCGGCTTCTCTCACTTCTTTTGCCGGACCCACCGGGTTAAACTTTTGTTACGACAATAAGGCTACGAATTATTTGTGTTCTATTTAACAACGCAACGACAGATTAGTGTCGGGGACAATTCCTAAAAAACGCCTGTCACTTTTAAAGATAAAACGTACAAACAAACGCTACCAATGACCTCTTTTATATAGAAAAATTGATATCATTCTTTTCTCCATAAACGAAGAGATGATTACATCGTTTATTTCGTTATTGGACATCGTTTTCGTACAAAATATTTGGAGGAATTTTTCGTTCTAGATATTAATGATGGTTAGTTATAATTAAGATGTTATAATTAAGAATGTGCCGTTAAATTATCTACGAAACCTATTCTACCCAGTTTTGACATTAACAATGACATCAGGTCAAAATATACAAAACTACTAAAATAATTATCCAAGTGTATAAATATATATTTTTTTTTTACAAAGTTTGAACGACTTCGTAGCTTCTGCCTTCTTCTGTTATAATAAAAAAGGATGAAAATTTGAAATTGAAACTACGGTAAAACTATGGTAATTTACGTTACATTACGTAAACAATAATAAAAAATATTTATTTATTTAGCTATCGTGAGAGACTGGTGCCTAAGTTTAACAG
>DWHO01003924.1:0-11508 GCA_018247575.1 Eurytides lysithous rurik
CTTCCATTCTGTCTTTTGTTTCAGTATAAAGGACAATGTCGCTTCCATGATTATTGGCTATGGGGATAGACCGTCTTATATGGGTAAAACGCAGATGTTGGCGACGCATTATTTAAGTTTAAGGTTTTGTAATTTATAATTTTTTTAGTTATTTTGCTTTATAATTAATAATTTTGTATTACAATGTGCATCTGGCCATTTTAAAAATAAAAAAATATAAGGGGCAATGCGGCACTCTGATTGGCTGACTGGGTCGCGCCTGAATAGTCAGCGGTTTACCGCGCACTGACTTCGCGCTAATAGTTTGGCGTGCTTTATAGAAAATCAGTCTGGTTGCCGCGCACAGAGGGAAAAAACATTTGCGCACATACATTCAGTTTTCAACTCAAAGCACGGGTTTTTTCGCGATAATAAAGTGTTCGAAAAATAAAGCGCAGTCACTCCGATGACTGCTCGAGTCATCGGAGTGTTTGTATTAATAACAGCAGAGTTTCAAGTTTTTTGCAGAATTCAAATAGTCTTAAACTCGTGTAGCTCAAAATAATGTGTGGCGCTGAGACGTTATGGGCATTTACTTGTTACTTCCTGCAAAAGATATCATAACTCATATTCCGAATAAAGTTATAAGGTTTAAATTTATTTTATAAGCAAATCATGTAGATGTTTAGACAATGTCTGTATACGCGTAGTCGTCACCACATTTACTATAATGCAACGAAAAACTTAAATTTCTTACTAAGCCTTTGACATGTTTTTAACATGCTTTCAAGTAGCAAATTCAAGTATCTGATAGTATATAATAGTATCACTGCCAATTGCGGACTTGCATAATTAACAAATAGAGTTTATGTTAACACTCAATTGTCGGAGCTAGACAATCTGACTTATTTACGATTCTATTGCCATATGTTGGTTTTTAATAGTCATAACATTTGTCTAAATACTTGTTATTTCCAAGTTTTTATTTATATTAACTCCATCCAATTTCCAGTTTATAAACGTAAGAAAATCTTAAATTTCGATGTTTAAGTCAAATTTATTATTTTCATACCACATGTATTCATACCACCATTAATAAATTTGACTGTGTACCCATCAATAAAACGCTTCAAAGAATTTATCAGTATTTGATACATTAAAACAGTCTAATATTGATAATACCCGGATTGCGAGTTCTTCTAATTTCGAAATCTAGCCATAAACGCATTAAAAATAGTTACTGGACATTTGGTGATTGCTTCACGGGACAACAAATGTCGAGTACGTGTATCAAAATGATGAGAATCTTTTGAATATCGATAGTTAAGACTAGGTGTTTTATTTTTCATTATAATACGAAAAAGTGCTTCACACAGTCAAAACTAATATCTCTACTAGAAGATATTACGTACAATAGTGGGGTGGGAATTTCACAAAGTGAAATTCCCACCCCATGACTTGGAACAACTATTTGTAGGAACTTTTGCCCACTGAAACTTTTGTTGGGATCGAACCCATAACCAAACGAAATAGCAGTTAACAGAGTGACCAATCTATTAAATTGAATTGGAATTGACGACAAGATGTGCGACTGATGGTCAGGGACACGTCTGCCCATAATGAAATAGCAGCGGATAGAACGTGTTAGGTACTGCGCTACGCTCACAGCAAGAGAAACTTTAGGTGGTATATCTTTTTGGTCAGTATTACACTGTATATTAATAAAAACACTGGCAACATTGCCCTACAAACTGGAACACAGTAGTTCTTACACATTACTCGTCGTGGGTTCGATTCCCACCCAGGACAAAGTATTTGTGCGATGAACATAGATGTGTCTGGGTGTTAATTATCTATATAAGTATATATTAAAAATATAAGTATGTATATCAGTTGTCTGATTACCATAATACAGGCTTTGCCTAGTTTGGGATCAGATGGCAATGTGTGAGATGTCCTATGATATTATTATTATATCTGCTAGTTGATCTGCTGCTGCCACTCCAGATCAACCCTGAGAAAGGGTTAATTACTTAGCAATTCTTCCTTTAACAAAAATTAGGGAAACGGATATATCATATTCAAACTGGCCGTCAACAACTTGATCACGCAAGCATAAGAGATAAATTTAAATCGCTTCTGGAAACAAATGCTACAGCATTGTTTGGTTTTGGCTGGAAGTGAATCGGGTTATGTATCAAAGTTTACGTGCTCCGCGACTGCTGAATGGCAGATCTACGTCTCCGAATACAACGATAATGACTCTATTACGCAAGATTATTGATCCTCGGCAACATTCCGAGAACATTACATTAAATTTATAGACTGTTGGTATCTTCACGATTGGCTCGTTTTAAGCGTTCCGTGTTGATTTTGCGTAAGACAAACGATATTATTAAATAATAGAAAACAATAATAGTAAATATTGTCATGTATATTTTAAGCAGTCAATGAAGATCTTACGACTACGTCGAGGTTAGTTGAATGTAATTGGTTAAATTGTGATGACTCACGTCATGTCGACCAATCAAAATTTTATTTGATTATTCATTTAGCATTGATAAATGACGTTTAATTTGTGCGATTTCATCGAAACTACAAAAAATAGCGCCTACAAAATGTAACTGGAGCACATAAAGACACTCGTAGGACTTGGTGGATGATGTCTTTCCAGGGGGTCTTTGTAAACTTTATGATCCTGTACGGACACATAATTTGCCAGTTTTTTAGGACCGTTGGTGTAGTTATTTCATTGTCATCGAGAACTAAAACTTTGCGATAAGATAAGTATTTGTTCTGTATGGATGTTAAGTAATGTATAATGTTTGCATTTAAGATATATAATAATATGTATGAATATCAGCTGTCCGATTACCTCAATACAGCTCTGTCTATTATGGGATCATAAAGCTCTGAGTTAGATTTTCCTTGATGTTTATTTGTTTAGTTACTCTGCCACCAATCAGCAATGTGAAAACGTTACTGCATTCTTGCGTGAATAGCAATGTTTCCATCAAAATTGCAATGTAATGTATATGTGTCCCACTGCTGGGCACAGGTCTCCCCTATAAAAAGGGTAAACAGGCCACAGACCACCACGCAGCCCCAATGCGGACTTATATATTTGACTTTATATATTTAAGATATGCAGGTTTCCTTACGATGTTTTCCTTTACCGTAGAGCGCGTGGTAAGTCAGCAATTAAAAATTTTTAGTTACAGATTAACAAATTCATTAATGCTGGTACCACGATTTAAACTTAGGTTGTTTGAGAAAAGCAAGCGCCCCGGACTCTGAACTACCACGGCCAGAGATAGACAATATCCTAAATCTACTACACCAAACACTTTATTGCATTTTGTTGCCATGCAGTTACCATCATTGCATCTAGTCATCTTGTTAAAAAACCCACACGCACAAAAACAATAAAATATATTATATTTACATTTCACATAACACAATTCATGACATAAATTTTAAAAAGGCGACAGAAACGTTACGGTCAACAAGAGTTTTTTTTTTGTCATTAAATTGGATAACGAAAATAATTCATTTGCCAAATCATTTGGCAGCATAAATCACGCGGCGAGACTTCACAAATATTTGGGCGTGCGGGGTGCGCGACGAAGCTGGAATCATGAACGGGCGTCGGTGTTAACGCGTTCTTATCAGGCGGGCTGTCATCGGGCCGAAACATATTAAACGTCCTCACAGATGATAAATGTGCGGCGAGGTCGCCGTAGCACGCGCCAAGACCAATCGGATCGTAACGCCCGATTGGCCGTGATTGGCAGTTTGGTGGGCGACCAGCTCTTTTGATTTCGTAGTAATGATCTCTTGCGGCATGGCTCGTGAAACAATTAAGCCGGAGTCGGTTTCAGTCTATTACCGACCGACACCGACACAGAAATAGAGATATATAACGTTAAATTATAATAGCACGCAGGACGTTGAAAATGCCAATCACAATATGCCAATATGCCGATATTTTGGTGTTCTTTTATGAGCAAATTTTAAGTATTAATTTTAATAAGAACAGTATTTTCGTATTACCTGTCGTTGTTCTGTGATTGTAAAAGTGTAATCGAATCAATCTTATTACAGTTTTATTAGAAAAAAAAGACAATACAAATTCGTTGTATCACTGACAGCTAAAAAACGTTGTCTATGTTAAAGGATGTAGAAAAACGTCAGCTTTACCTATCACCCGTGCGAGTTTTATTACGTTAGACATATAACAAGGTGCCTTTTGAATATCAACCAAATTGTTACTATTTCAAAAATATATCATACATCTATGACACAGTAAATTCTTGTATTTATGCGAGTATAATGACATTATTAAATAAAGGTTCTCATTGATTTATTGTAAGTTTTTGACATCAATGTTAACGTTCGTTTCATCACATTCTATAGATTATCTTATGTTAAAATTAATGGTACAGAGGATGCGATGGCGTTTTTAAATATAATGTCGGCGCAGCCTGTTGACCTGTCAGTTTGTTTGTCAACCTGTCAACAGAATTTTCTAATCCCGCCAACGTAAACATGTCTCAATGCATTAACATCGAGTTACAAGAAAAATAACATCATAGAAAAATGGTAATTCACAATCGAACGTATTAATAACGGAATGTTAAATTGAAACTAATTGTAATATTTTGTTCGCTTGCGTAAGCCGCTTACTCGTTTGCCTATTAATCCATAAAAAAGTGTTAGTATTCTACTTTTATTAAAATAAATAAATAAAAACTCATGCGTTATATTTTAAGCCAAACTATTTTTCAGGCAATCAGCTTTTACCGCATAGCGACAAACTAGACGCTGACATAATAGCGTCACTGTCTGTCAACATTCAATCAACCATCATGTCCATAGAATGGCAGTACTTCACTCAAAGTGGTAATGTGTGGAAAAAATTGATGAAAACTGATTCTTGTAAATATATTTGTTTTGTTATGTTATTCTGTGATGAGAAGTATGGTTTTTGTTAAGTTTAGCGGGAAAATATGTTAGGAATTAAAAGCCCTAGCTTTTTTCCCCTTTGTTTTTTAAAAAACGCCTCTTGCGTTAATATTTTTTATTTATTATAATATTCCCTGAGAAGAAGACAGGCTTGAAACCACTATACCGATAAAATAAATACATACATATTACACATTTTTTTGTCTCGTGCGTTGATCAAATCCAAGCCGCGACGATTGAAGTTATTAATTTTAATAATTAATTAAACCAAAATGTATGTAAAGTATTGAGCCATGATGCAATTTTTTCATCATTTTTCCTTATTATGCAAAATATAAATAGCGTCGATAATATTGATTTTTTTTTAAATTAGCATGTTTTAACGTCAATAAATTCCGATGCGATTTTGCAGAGTTTAAGAAAAATATACTCATCTATAATATGATATAAAGTACTTTAAAATTTTGTTAGTGATTTCTACAGAAACACAATTTAGTGAAATTTGGGCAGATTTTAATATAAATTACATCGACTGCTAACGTGTTATCTGTTTTTATTTAAATATTTCCTATGAGGGTAATTTCTTTGTCAGCGTAACGTTAACGTAATCAGCAGCAATGAAATTGTTTTTTTTTTGCTTTTAAGTGTCGATTTTTTGTCTGTTTGACCATAAATGTGGTAATCACGCTTAAATATGTACAAAATATTTAAAAAATATATAAATGCTTTGTGAATTCCACTATTTCGCGTACCTGTATCGTAGCGACTCGAACTAAAAAAAAATAGATCATACTAATTCATTGCAAACAAAACAGTAAGATCAACGATTAACACGTAAAGCGGCGTCCGTTAGTTCTGTCTTAATGTAATAATAATAATAATAAAAAAGATAATATAATCTCCCAAAAAGATTATTATAACCTCAAAATCTAAAAAAAAATACTTTTTATCAATCTTCAAAACTGAGCTAAGTATTTTTTCTTTTCTTTTCTACATCAAGATGAATTGGAGGAGCCATTGGGTGTGATGGAATTAATTATCCGAGTAAACTATTAAGTTATCAGAATATATGAAGTTACGTATGAGCCAGTTTACGTCAAAAGTTATTATAATTAGTTTCAAGAAGAGAACTTTTTGTATTCAAAGCAGGCATTTTCAATTATTCTGAAGGCGCTAGATGCTAATAATAAAATAAATGGATCCCTGTGATATACCATTTTACATGAAAAAAAAATCAATTTGGTCTCAATTTTTCACGGAGTGATCCTGCATGTTAAAGGTTTCGTGTTACACTCTCTCTTCGAGTATTTGCATGTAGAAAGAATATTAGAGCGAGGGGATATGATAATATTGGGAACTGACTCTAGAATCTGTTGTTTCCGCAGAAAATAATTTAAAGCGTTTTTTGGTTTACTTTCTTTTGTTTCTGTATTTAATATTGTTGAAAGCTGGTCGTACAATAGTAGGTTCAACGAAAACGATCACAAGGTTTGATAATCGAATTAATGACAGTGTGAAATTTGTGACTAGATTGAAATCAATCCTTTAAGTAATATGCTCCTACAGGCATCACACCAGACGCATAATGTACTTATTGTTTCTTTACATAAGCTCCGTATTTTCGATTGGATGTCGTCCAAATCGACGACTCACTAGAAGAATGTAAATTATTGTTGAACAAATATAGATAAACCCGAAGTTTATTTCGCTCGCAAGTTGTGCGATGTCGAACAATATTTTCTACAAAAATAAATTAACAGATGTAATATAAGACACTTGAATTTTTCTTAATCAAAACTCTAAACATAGCTTGGAAATTGAAGTTGTAATAAGTTGGTGCAATATATTATTGTCGCTCGTTCAGTGATATTAATTGCGGTAACAAAGAAACAGTGTGTATTGTTAATATAGGTACTTCTCAATGCAACCAGTAATATATTATTTCATTAGATCTATTGTAACCATTTGCTGATTAAGAATGGCCATTAGTTAAAAAATAAACGTTGAATCTCGATATTTTAGAAGGAAAGAACGGCACTTTATCTCACCGTTACCTTCATGCATTCAGACTTCGGGCCAATAGTCATCCTATGGTATGTCTACCATTAGTTAGAAATCAAACTTTGAATCTCGTTATTTTAGTGCGAAATGCTGGCACTTCTCGTCATTACCTGCTTGCATTCGAACTTCGGGCCCGAAGCGGCGCACAGCCTCGACGGCGAGCACCGCGGCGGCCTGGTGCAGACCGTGGGCGAGGAGCTGAGCGAGGGTTGCGGCCGCCGCGACCCCCCAGCCCCAGCCGCCCTCGGGGTAGTAGTGGCGCGTGAGGGTGAGCAGCTGCCGCGGGTCGAGCTTCGGCTGGCGCGCGGGCGCACCGCTCGCCGCCTCCAATACCAGCGGCAACGACCTGGTACGCAACAGCGGCGCCCCGCCCGACGACCATGACTCTTCCATCAAGCCGGCCGCGCATCATGCGCCGCACGCATCACCGCGCGCTAAACCACAACCACTCATCTCCCGCTCATCGCGACGTTGCCGTTTTTCACTTTTCTTTCTTTTTCAATTGTCTCTTTTTTATTTTTTTAATTTTTTTCGTAAAGTCCGGTCAGTCGTTCTGAAATTCGGTGCGTATTTTTTCGTTTCACAATACCAAGGTTCACCGCTCACTTATACGAGGAGAAAAAATTTTGTCGCGTATGAATGGATTTTTCACACGAAAAGATCCGGAAAATTTATGTTTTGTAAATATATTATTATTATTTGTTTAGTAGTTTTCAATATTTATAAACATTAATAAGTAATTAACTAAATACTTTTACAAGCCTTGAAATAATTTTATGCACATGTGTAAGTAGTCGTTTATCTTTTTATTAAAATTTTATATCAGCTGGAAAATCCGGTTCATGCATATATGAAATCTGAGAGTGTGGGCGTACACTAAACACGCCTACCCTCGGGGAGTTGGAGATAATAGATAGCATGGAAATAAAGAGTCTCAATCGGCAGTGATTTGACATATCTACAAGTCGTAGCGCAATAACGTCTTGTAACGCTTTGTCTTAGATCGAATCATTCGAAAAAGATTCAAGTCCCACGTCTGACAACCCTAATAAATCTTTTGTGAACCGATATCATAGCGTTTTATGCACTAAATCGTCGCGTTCATATTTATACATCAGAAAAATCGTTAGTTATGCCAAGACGTCAATTTGTTCTTTTGAATTTAAAGCCAAAGATAACATTGTACCGAAATGAATTGGAGCCAAAGGACCTCATGAATAATTTCAGTTGGATAAATAATGTGGCACCTGCGTGGCATTTTCGTCTATACTACTTTATAACGTTGCATAAAATTGACACTAAAGATGCCAAAATATGGGCACATAAACTGTTAAATGGTTTTAATAAATTTTACGAACAAACGAATAAAACGCCTTGCGTACGATGTTTCACGTAAGAAATTTATTGAAACAATAAACTTGATAAAATAATCATATTCAGACAAATTATTTCAAATTAAACCGTGAAAATAATTAGTTTTGGAATAAAAATTTATCCATCGAAACGGTCGACTAAGTTAAATGGATAATTTTTTTTTGTTACAAATTTACTTTATAAATACTGTGTTTAATTTACTCATTGAGTGAAAATAGATCTATTTATGTTTGTTCTCTGAACTACGGTGATAAAACTTTGGCTTATCTCAGCCGAATTAAGAAAAAAATTAAGAGAGAAAATATTTCCCTCTTTTTTCTTCTTTGCGTGGTCATTGTAATGTAATTGAAATTAAAATTAAGAGGTCGATGTGTTTCAAAGTTTGATTATTGTAATATTATGTCTTTATTTATAATTAAAAAAAGATATATTAATACTAAAGTTTCGTTTATTGTTAGAGCCGTGAAATATTAACCGGGCGATTGTTTCGAATTCAATGTATATAAGAGACCTGAGTTTAGATCGTGGTGCCACCAATAATGAGTAAGTTCATTTCTATGTAACAATTTTAGTGTTGTATAGGAAAACATTCTTAGCAAACCTGTACACAGAAACGATAAAAAAATCTTAGGTAAATAAAGTTGGTAAAACCGTTCCAGGGATGCCTAATGGTCTGTAACCATGCTGTGGCGGGCTTACTTCATCTATTGTAAATTTATTCTTCTTTGTACACTACACTACAAAAGTTTAAAAAAATATTTATTTGGATGATGCTTTTCATCAGACAGAGTGAGAAGGAAATAATGTATTCGACAGTGATGTTTTGATATTACGAATAAAACTCCGAAAGAAATATCACAAAAAAATTAAATCGAAAGCATGTCTTATTTCGATAGCTTTGAACTACTTCCTCTCCCAAGTGTATTTTTAGTAATGTTATTCGATATCTAGGCGAACGGGTATTATCTTAAGTTATGTTTAAGGATATAAGTGCGGAATGTGGCTTATTTAATGGCGTGGAAACTGTGAAAAGACGGTGGATAGGCTCAAGTTGCCATCGTAACCCGACTACCTAGCCGTATTACTTAGACAGGAATTGGGGGGGACTTGTTTGTTATTGATAATTTATTGGTAAACATCTCCGGCAAAGGTTACAACTTATTTATGTTCTTTTAATATTCCTTTTTGGTTTGTTGTTTGCGCGGATCGAGTCTGCGTATATTTCGCGAAGTTTACTTTGTAAATAGGTAAAAAAACGTCACAAGGTCGAAGAACTCTTTACGGTTCAGCATTAAATTTGGAATCGGTATAAACTACCTCTTGTTACTATAAAGCTTCACCTCATTTTTCTAATTTGAATAATTCATATTACCTTATAAATTCATTACTTATATTAAGTGCTTCAAGGTTTAATTATCTCCCGAAATATTGAATGTTATCGATTTTTTTAATTATTTAATTATAAATATTTTATTATCTTAGACTTATGAATTACTAATTATTGGGCTTACTCGTAGTTATCTTATCATAAAGGACAGAAATGGAATTAGGTTATTACTGACTCTGTTTAACCGCACTCTTGTAAAGTGGAATGTGATGCAAACTTACGTTTCCTTTTTTTAGAATTTGATGAAACATCCCAATGGGATTCAAACCTGTCAACACGAATAGCGAATCGAAAACTCTAACAAGTAACATAGTTCAAAGGCTTTAAAGTTCAAAAATTTTTTTATTCTTTCTTCTAAAAATGACTTTAAAAATATTGACTTCTAAAAATATTACAATATGAATGTATTATAGTTTCCTGTCTCCAACGAAATTACCCCGTCCACGATATTGGTACGTTTACATCTTGGTTTATCATTCTTATTGACGTAATCAGGAAGGTGTTTATGCTATCAATCCGCTGTCCCTTTAAGGTTATTTTCATTGGAGTTATAGCCTCAGTTTCATGTCACTTGGCAAGTTCTCAAAGTTTCGTTAGAAAAGACTGAAATGTTCGAATTTGAGCCGAGTCAATGCAACCATTTCTTCTGAATAGCAAATGAGAGCTATCATATAAACATTACAATGTTATAATGGAGCTTTGATAAGATTTATTCAGATTTCTGGAACATAAGAGTTATGCTGTGTCAACAACTGTTGTATAATATTTTTCACTCATTGTTTTATTACTGTGTAATTTTGTTAAGGATTGTGTAATATGGTCGTTTAGGTTATATTAAACAACAAAAAAAAACAGCGTACTCTTTCTCAAGAAGATATAAAATAAAGAAGAAGGAAAAGATAAACTTGTTTTTAATTTAAAATGCTATCATGGAACACGAAACACGAGACTTATTCGACTATAGAATGAAAGGAAATTATTAAAGATTATTATTATCAGCCTGCGGAAGTTAGCCGTAAGGTATTGGCTCTTTTCCAAGGCTTCCTATTAAACAGTGTCTTCAATTTCATACACTGAAATTATATAGGGTAGTCGTATTCATTTAATGAGACAAAAGAATTTTCGCAAACTTTTTTTGCACTTGTTAAATATTAATAAATAACAAGAAACTTAGCATTACGCGTTCTTAGCCATTTCTTTACTATTTACCATTGTTTAAAACCATTAATCTGATTGAAATAAAACGTAGATTAATCTCAATCGTTCAAAGTAGCAGATTGAGGCTAATATAAGTTTTATAAACATATATATTATTCAATATTCCCTTAAGTCTTGAAATAAGAAAAATACTGGCACCAAAATGTACATACACAGATTATAGACTTTATACTCTCTTTGTTAAAAATGTCGAGGTCAAGTAAAACTTGACTGAATATAGAAAACTGTAATATAGAATAGCTATTGCTACATCTACACAGAAGAACATCGATGATAAGGCACCAGGTCTCGACGGAATTACTACGCTGGCTATAAGACAGCTCCCAAAGAGGGGGATTGTGTCGTTATGCCGCCTGTTTAATGACATTCTGCGCACGGCACATTTCCCCTCCGAGTGGAAAACCGGCAAGATCATCGTCCTGCCGAAGTCAGGCAAGGACCGAAGACTGCCGACGAGCTACCGTCCCATAACGCTACTGCCGCACGTAGCGAAACTTTTCGAGCGGCTGCTGCTGCGGAGGATA